>CANSZD010003180.1:0-198943 GCA_947648045.1 Beta corolliflora
GCATTAGTGCTGGTATGATGGCATCCATTAACTCGTTGCTCCCTATTTGTTTATATGGTCTTACCCATCCTTCCAGGTTCTTCACACCTTACCCGGCTCCCCACGATTCATTGAACGCTCGCTAACCGCGCTCGGACCTCCTTTTTCGGTGATCTTTTTTCAAACCACTTATCTTTTTTTTCGAGATGTACGTCGTGGCGTCCGGCGCTCCTCAAAAATTGATTGGAAAAGCGAAAAAAATTGATTTTGGCGAAAAAAGGGGTGCGACACGAGGACTTCCCGGGAGGTTACCCGTCCCAGTACTACTCTCGCCCGAGCACGTTAAAGCTGCGGAGTTGATGGGATCCAGATGGATTAGTCTTTGGTATGATCGCATCTATTAACTCTTTGCTCCAATTTGTTTATATGGTCGAACCCATCCTTCCGAGTTCTTCACACCTTACCCCAGCTCCCCCACGATTCTTTGAACGCACATAACCCGCGCTCGTACCTCCGTTTTCGGTGTTTTTTTTTTTTCAAACCGCTTATCTTTTCGAGATGTACGTCGTGGCATCCCGCGCTCCTCAAAATTTGGTTGGAAACGGGAAAAAATGTATTTTGGCGAAAAAAGGGGTGCGACACGAGGACTTTCCGGGGCGTCACCCATCCTAGTACTAATCTCGCCCAAGCACGCTTAAGCTGCGGAGATATGATGGGATCGGTGCATTAGTGCTTGATATGATCGCATCCATTAACTCCTTTGCTCCAATTTGTTTATATGGTCTTACCAATCTTCTAGTTCTTCACACCTTACCCCACCCTCGATTATTTGAGCGCTCATAACTTGCGGTCGGACCTCGGTTTTCGGTGATCTATTTTTTTCAAACCAGCTAATCTTTTCGAGATCTTTTATCGTGGCATCCCGCTTCTCAAAATTGGCGGGCAACGGGAAAAAAATTGATTTTGGCGAAAAAAGGGTGCGGCACGAGGACTTCCCGGGAGGTCACCCATCCACAGTACTACTCTCGCCAAAGCACGCTTCAACTGCGGGTTACGATGGGATCGGTGCATTAGTCTTTGGTATGATCGCATCCATTAACTCCTTTCTTTCAATTTGTTTATATGGTCTTTCCCGTCCTTAGGTTCTTCACACCTTACCCCCCCGATTCTTTGAACGCTCATAACTTTCACTCGGACCACGTTTTCGGTGATCGTTTTTTTGGACCGCTTATCTTTTCGAGATCTACGCCATGACGTCGGTGCTCCTCAAAATTGGCTTGGAGCCGGAAAAAAACTGGATTTTGGCCAAAAAAGGGATGCACCACGAGGACTTCCGGGAGGTCACCTTTCCTAGTACTACTCTCCCCCAAGCTCGCTTAAGCTGCGTAGTTACGATGGGATCCGGTGCATTAGTCTTTGGTATGATGGCATCCATTAACTCCCTTTGCTCCTATTTGTTTATATGGTCTTACCCATCCTTCCGAGTTCTTCACACCTTACCCCACTCCCTGATTCATTGAACGCTCATAACTTCGCGCTCGGACCTCGATTTTCGGTGATCTTTTTTTTCAAACCGCTTATCTTTTCGAGATGTACGTCGTGGCGTCCAGCGCTCCTCAAAAATTGACTGGAAACGCGAAAAAAAATTGATTTTGGCGAAAAAAAGGGGTGCGACACTAGGACTTCCCAGGAGGTTACCCGTCCTAGTACTACTCTCGCCCGAAGCACGTTAAGCTGCGGAGTTACGATGGGATCCAGGTGGATTAGTCTTTGGTATGATCGCATCCATTAACTCCTTTGCTCCAATTTGTTTATATGGTCGTACCCATCCTTCCCAGTTCTTCACACCTTGCCCCGGCTCCCCGATTCTTTGAACGCTCGTAACTTTGAGCTCGTACTTGGATTTTCGGTGATATTTTTTTCAAACGGCTTATTTTTTCGAGATGTACGTCGTGGCGTCCCGCGCTCCTCAAAAATTGGCTGGAAACGGGAAAAAATGGATTTTGGCGAAAAAAGGGGTGCGTCACGAGGACTTCCCGGGAGGTCACCGATCCTAGTACTAATCTCGCCAAGCACTTAAGCTGCGGAGATATGATGGGATCCAGGTGCATTAGTCTTTGGTATGATCGCATCCATTAACTACTTTGCTCCAATTTGTTTATATGGTCTTACCCGATCTTCTAGTTCTTCACACCTTACCCCGCTCCCCCCTGATTCTTTGAACGCTCATAACTTCACGGTCGGACCTCCGTTTTCGGTGATCTTTTTTTTGAACCGCTTATGTTTTCGAGATCTATCTTGTGGCATCCCGCTTCTCAAAAATTGGGCGGCAACGGAAATTAAAGCTGGATTTTGGCGAAAAAAGGGGGTGCGACACGGGGACTTCCCAGAGGTCACCCGTCCTAGTACTACTCTCGCCCGAAGCACGCTTAACTACGGAGTTACGTGGAATCAGGTGCATTAGTCTTTGGTATGGCCAGTATCCATTAACTCGTTGCTCCAATTTGTTTATATGGTCTTACCCGTCCATCCGGTTCTTCGAACCTTACCCCGGCTCCCCTTGATTCTTTGAACGCTCGTAACCGCGCTCGGACCTCCGTTTTCGGTGATCATTTTTTTCAAACCGCTTATCTTTTTCGAGAAGTACGCCGTGGCGTCTGCGCTCCTCTAAAATTGGTGGAAACGGGGGAAAAAAATGGATTTTGGCGAAAAAAGGGGGGTGCGGCACGAGCACTTCCCGGAGGTCACCCCGTCCTAGTCCTACTCTCGCCCCGAGCACGCTTAGCTGCGGAGTTACGATGGGATCGGTGCATTAGTGTTGGTATGATCGCATCCATTAACTCCTTTGCTCCAATTTGTTTATATGGTCGTACCCATCCTTAGGTTCTTCACACCTTACCCCCTCGATTCTTTGAACGCTCGTAACTCGCGCTCGAGCAATGGTTTTCGGTGATAGTTTTTTCAAACCGCTTATCTTTTCGAGATCTACGTCATGACATCCCGCGCTCGTCCTAAATTGGCGGGGAAACGGGGGAAAAATTGGATTTTGGCGAAAAAAAGGGGTGCGGCCTGAGGACTTCCCGGGGAGGTCACCCGTCCTAGTACAACTCTCCGAAGCACGTTAAGCGGAGTTACGATGGGATCGGTGCATTAGTCTTGATATGATCGCATCCATCGAGTCCTTGCTCCGATTTGTTTATATGGTCTTACCCATCCTTTCGGTTCTTCGCACCTTACCCCCCCGATTCTTTGAACGCTCGTAACTTTGCGCTCGGACCTCCGTTTCCGGTGATCTTTTTTTTTCAAGCCGCTAATCTTTTCGAGATGTACGCCGTGGCATCCCGCGCTCCTCGAAAATTGCCGGAAACGGGAAAAAATGGATTTTGGCGAGAAAAGGGGTGCGGCACGAGGACTTCCCGGGAGGTCACCCGTCCTAGTACTACTCTCGCCCGAGCACGCTTAAGCTGCGGAGTTACGTGGGATCCGGTGCATTAGTCTTTGGTATGATTGCATCCATTAACTCAATTGCTCAGTTTACGTATATGGTCTTACCCGTCCTTTCGTTTCGTCACACTTTACCCAGCTCCCCCTGATTCTTTGAACGCTCGTAACTTCGCCCTCAATTTCCGTTTTTCGGTGATCGTTTTTCAATCGCTTATCTTTTTTGAGATCTGCGTCGTGGCATCCGCGCTCCTCAAAATTGGCTGGAAACGGGGGAAAAAGCTGGATTTTTGGCGAAAAAAGGTGTGCGACTCACGAGGACTTCCGGGAATCACCCATACTAGTACTACTCTCGCCCGAAGCACGCTTAAGCTGCGAAGTTCTTATGGGATCCGGTGCATTAGTGTTGGTATGATCGCATCCATTAACTCCTTTGCTCCAATTTGTTTATATGGTCGTACCCATCCTTAGGTTCTTCACACCTTTACCCCCACGATTCTTTGAACGCTCATAACTTCGCGCTCGAACAACCGTTTTTCGGTGATAGTTTTTTCAAACCGCTTATCTTTTCGAGATCTACGTCATGACATCCCGCGCTCGTCCTAAATTGGCGGGGAAACGGGGGAAAAATTGGATTTTGGCGAAAAAAAAGGGGTGCGGCACGAGGACTTCCCGGGAGGTCACCCGTCCTAGTACTAACTCTCGCCCGAAGCACGTTAAGCTGCGGAGTTACGATGGGATCCGGTGCATTAGTGCTGATATGATCGCATCCATCAATCCCTTGCTCCAATTTGTTTATATGGTCTTACCCATCCTTTCGGTTCTTCACGCCTTACCCCCCCGATTCTTTGAACGCTCGTAACTTTGCGCTCGGACCTCCGTTTCCGGTGATCTTTTTTTTTCAAGCCGCTAATCTTTTCGAGATGTACGCCGTGGCGTCCAGCGCTTCTCGAAAATTGCTGGAAACGGGGAAAAAAATGGATTTTGGCGAGAAAAGGGGGTGCGACACGAGGACTTCCCGGGAGGTCACCCGTCCCTAGTACTACTCTCGCCAAAGCACGCTTCCTTTGCGGAGTTACGATGGGATCAGGTGCATTAGTCTTTGGTATTATCGCATCCATTAACTCCTTTGCTCCAATTTGTTTATATGGTCTTACCCATCCTTAGGTTCTTCACACCTTACCCCCCCGATTATTTGAACGCTCGTAACTTCGCTCGGACCGCCGTATTCGGTGATCGTTTTTCGGACCGCTTATCTTTTCGAGATCTACGCCATGACCTCCCGCGCTCCTCAAAAATTGGCTTGAGCCCGGAAAAAAAGCTGGATTTTGGCAAAAAAAAGGGATGTGACACGAGGACTTCCCGGGGAGGTCACCCGTCCTGGTACAACTCTCCCCCGAGCTCGCTTAAGCTGCGGAGTTACGATGGGATCCGGTGCATTAGTCTTTGGTATGATGGCATCAACTCACTTGCTCCTATTTGTTTATATGGTCTAACTTGGTCCTTCCCAGTTCTTCACACCTTACCCCACTCCCCTGATTCATTGAACGCTCATAACCCGCGCTCGGACCTCCGTTTTTCGGTGATCTTTTTTTTCAAACCGCTTATCTTTTCGAGATGTACGTCGTGGCGTCCGGCGCTCCTCAAAAATTATTGGAAACGTGAAAAAAATTGATTTTCACGAAAAAAGGGGTGCGACACTAGGACTTCCCGGGGAGGTTACCCGTCCTAGTACTACTCTCGCCCAAGCACGTTAAGCTGCGGAGTTCGATGGGATCAGGTGGATTAGTCTTTGGTATGATCGCATCGATTAACTCTTTGCTCCAATTTGTTTATATGGTCGTACCCATCCTTCCAGTTCTTCACACCTTGCCCAGCTCCCCACGATTCTTTGAACGCTCGTAACTTCGAGCTCGTACCTCCGTTTTCGGTGATATTTTTTTCAAACCGCTTATCTTTTCGAGATGTACGTCGTGGAGTCCGCGCTCCTCAAAAATTGGCGGGGAAACGGGAAAAAAATGGATTTTGGCGAAAAAAGGGGGTGCAACACGAGGACTTCCCGGGGAGGTCACCGATCCCAGTACTAATCTCGCCCGAGCACGCTTAAGCTGCGGAGATATGATGGGATCCGGTGCATTAGTCTTTGGTATGATCGCATCCATTAACTTCTTTGCTCCAATTTATTTATATGGTCTTACCCATCCTTAGGTTCTTCACACCTTACCCCCGAGATTCTTTGAACGCTCATAACCCGCGCTTGGACCGCCGTATTCGGTGATCGTTTTTTTGGACCAGCTTATCTTTTCGAGATCTACGCCGTGACGTCCCGCGCTCCTCGAAAATTGGCTTGAGCCGGAAAAAAAGCTGGATTTTGGAAAAAAAGCGTGCGACACGAGGACTTCCCGGGAGGTCACCCGTCCTAGTCCGACTCTCCCCCAAGCTCGCTTAGCTGCGGAGTTACGATGGGATCCGGTGCATTAGTCTTTGGTATGATGGCATCAACTCACTTTGCTCCTATTTGTTTATATGGTCTTACCCGTCCTTCCAGTTCTTCACACCTTACCCCGGCTCCCCCTAATTCATTGAACGTTCATAACTTCGCGCTCGGACCTCCGTTTTCGGTGATCTTTTTTTCAAACCGCTTATCTTTTTCGAGATGTACGTCGTGGCGTCCGGCGCTCCTCAAAATTATTGGAAACGTGAAAAAAAATTGATTTTCGCGAAAAAGGGGTGCGACACTAGGACTTCCCGGGAGGTTACCCGTCCCTAGTACTACTCTCGCCAAGCACGTTAAGCTGCGGAGTTACGTGGGATCCGGTGGATTAGTCTTTGGTATGATCGCATCCATTAACTCCTTTGCTCCAATTTGTTTATATGGTCGTACCCGTCCTTCCAGTTCTTCACACCTTGCCCCGCTCCCCCCGATTCTTTGAACGCTCCGTAACTTCGAGCTCGTACCTCCGTTTTCGGTGATATTTTTTTCAAACCGCTTATCTTTTTCGAGATGTACGTCGTGGCGTCCCGCGCTCCTCAAAAATAGGCTGGAAACGGGAAAAAATGGATTTTGGCGAAAAAAGGGGGTGCAACATGAGGACTTCCCGGGAGGTCACCGATCCAGTACTAATCTCGCCCAAGCGCGCTTAAGCTGCGGAGATATGATGGGATCCGGTGCATTAGTCTTTGGTATGATCGCATCCATTAACTTCTTTGCTCCAATTTGTTTATATGGTCTTACCCGATCTTCTAGTTCTTCACACCTTACCCCGCTCCCCACGATTCTTTGAACGCTCCTAACTTCACGGTCGGACCTCCGTTTTCGGTGATCTTTTTTTTTAAACCGCTTATGTTTTCGAGATCTATGCGTGGCATCCCCGCTTCTCAAAAATTGGTGGCAGCGGAAATTAAAGCTGGATTTTGGCGAAAAAAGGGGGTGCGACACGAGGACTTCCCGAGAGGTCACCCGTCCCTAGTACTACTCTCGCCCGAAGCACGCTTAACTACGGAGTTACGATGGAATCCGGTGCATTAGTCTTTGGTATGGCCGTATCTATTAACTCATTTGCTCCAATTTGTTTATATGGTCTTACCCATCCTTCCAGTTCTTCAAACCTTACCCCGCTCCCCTGATTCTTTGAACGCTCGTATCTTCGCGCTCGGACCTCCGTTTCGGTGATCTTTTTTTCAAACCGCTTATCTTTTTTTGAGAAGTACGCCGTGGCGTCCGCGCTCCTCTAAAATTGGTGGAAACGGGGAAAAAAATGGATTTTGGCGAAAAAAAGGGGTGCGACACGAGCACTTCCCGGAGGTCACCCGTCCTAGTACTACTCTCGCCCGAGCACGCTTAGCTGCGGAGTTCCGATGGGATCCGGTGCATTAGTCTTTGGTATGATTGCATCCATTAACTCTTTGCTCCGGTTTACGTATATGGTCTTACCCGTCCTTTCGTTTCGTCACGCTTTACCCGGCTCCCCCTGATTCTTTGAACGCTCGTAACTTCGCCCTCGATTTCCGTTTCGGTGATCGTTTTTTCAATCGCTTATCTTTTTCGAGATCTACGCCGTGGCATCACGCACCTCGAAAATTGGCTGGAAACGGGAAACAAAGCTGGATTTTGGCGAAAAAGGTGTGCGACACGAGGACTTCCCGGGAATCACCCGTCTTAGTACTACTCTCGCCAAAGCACTCTTAAATGCGGAGTTCTTATGGGATCCGGTGCATTAGTCTTGGTATGATCGCATCCATTAACTCACTTGCTCCAATTTGTTTATATGGTCGTACCCATCCTTAGGTTCTTCGCACCTTACCCCCCCCGATTCTTTGAACGCTCGTAACTTCGCGCTCGGACAAGCCGTTTTCGGTGATAGTTTTTTCAAACCGCTTATCTTTTCGAGATCTACGCCATGACATCCGCGCTCGTCTTAAATTCGCGGGAAACGGGGAAAAAATTGGATTTTGGCGAAAAAAGGGGGTGCGGCACGAGGACTTCCCGGGAGGTCACCCGTCCCTAGTTCGACTCTCGCCCGAGTACGTTAAGCTGCGGAGTTACGATGGGATCCGGTGCATTAGTGCTGATATGATCGCATCCATCGAGTCCTTTGCTCCAATTTGTTTATATGGTCTTACCCATGCTTTCGGTTCTTCGCACCTTACCCCCCGATTCTTTGAACGCTCGTAACTTTGCGCTCGGACCTCCGTTTCCGGTGATATTTTTTTCAAACCGCTAATCTTTTCGAGATGTACGCCGTGGCGTCCGCGCTCCTCAAAATTGCTGGAAACGGTAAGAAAATGGATTTTGGCGAGAAAATGGGTGCGACACGAGGACTTCCCGAGGAAGGTCACCCGTCCCTAGTACTACTCTCGCCAAGCACGCTTCCTTTGCGGAGTTACGATGGGATCCCGGTGCATTAGTCTTTGGTATTATCGCATCCATTAACTCCTTTGCTCCAATTTGTTTATATGGTCTTACCCGTCCTTAGGTTCTTCACACCTTACCCCCGATTCTTTGAACGCTCGTAACTCCGCGCTCGGGCCGCCGTTTTCGGTGATCGTTTTTTTTGGACCGCTTATCTTTTCGAGATCTACGCCATGACGTCCGCGCTCCTCGAAAATTGGCTTGGCGGAAAAAAAGCTGGATTTTGGCAAAAAAAGGGATGCGACACGAGGACTTCCCGGGAGGTCACCCGTCCTCGTACTACTCTCCCCCGAGCTCGCTTAGCTGCGGAGTTACGATGGGATCCGTGCATTAGTCTTTGGTATGATGGCATCGACTCCTTTGCTCCTATTTGTTTATATGGTCTTACCCATCCTTCAGGTTCTTCACACCTTACCCCAGCTCCCCTCGATTCATTGAACGCTCATACCTTCGCGCTCGGACCTCCGTTTTTCGGTGATCTTTTTTTTCAAACCGCTTATCTTTTTTCGAGATGTACGTCGTGGCGTCCGGCGCTCCTCAAAAATTGATTGGAAACGTGAAAAAAAATTGATTTTGGCGAAAAAAAGGGGTCTGCGACACTTGGACTTCCCGGGAGGTTACCCGTCCTAGTACTACTCTCGCCCGAGCACGTTAAGCTGCGGAGTTCGATGGGATCGGGTGGATTAGTCTTTGGTATGATCGCATCCATTAACTCCTTTGCTCCAATTTGTTTATATGGTCGTACCCATCCTTCCGAGTTCTTCACACCTTGCCCCGGCTCCCCACTGATTCTTTGAACGCTCGTAACTTCGAGCTCCTACCTCCGTTTTCGGTGATATTTTTTGTCAAACCGCTTATCTTTTCGAGATGCACGTCGTGGCGTCCGCGCTCCTCGAAAATTGGTGGAAACGGGAAAAAATGGATTTTGGCGAAAAAAGGGGTGCAACACGAGGACTTCCCGGGGAGGTCACCATTCCTAGTACTAATCTCGCCCAAGCACGCTTAAGCTGCGGAGATATGATGGGATCGGTGCATTAGTCTTTGGTATGATCGCATCCATTAACTTCTTGCTCCAATTTGTTTATATGGTCTTACCCGATCTTCTAGTTCTTCACACCTTACCCCGCTCCCCACGATTCTTTGAACGCTCATAACTTCACTTTCGGACCTCCGTTTTCGGTGATCTTTTTTTCAAACCGCTTATGTTTTCGAGATCTATGTCGTGGCATCCCGCACTTCTCAAAAATTGGGCTGGCAACGGAAATTAAAGCTGGATTTTGGCGAAAAAAGGGGGTGCAGCACGAGGACTTCCCGAGAGGTCACCCGTCCTAGTACTACTCTCGCCCAAGCACGCTTAACTACGGAGTTACGATGGAATCCGGTGCATTAGTCTTTGGTATGACCGTATCCATTAACTCGTTGCTCCAATTTGTTTATATGGTCTTACCCATCCTTCAGTTCTTCACACCTTACCCCGCTCCCCCCGATTCATTGAACGCTCGTACCTTCGCGCTCGGACCTACGTTTTTCGGTGATCTTTTTTTTCAAACCGCTTATCTTTTCGAGATGTACGTCGTGGCGTCCAGCGCTCCTCAAAAATTGGCTGGAAACGAGAAAAAAAATTGATTTTGGCGAAAAAAGGGGTGCGACACTTGGACTTCCCGGGAGGTTACCCGTCCTAGTACTACTCTCGCCCCAAGCACGTTAAGCTGCGGAGTTACGATGGGATCCCGGTGGATTAGTCTTTGGTATGATCGCATCCATTAACTCCTTTGCTCCAATTTGTTTATATGGTCGTACCCATCCTTCCAGTTCTTCACACCTTGCCCCGCTCCCCCGATTCTTTGAACGCTCATAACTTCAAGCTCCTACCTCCGTTTTCAGTGATATTTTTTGTCAAACCGCTTATCTTTTCGAGATGTACGTCGTGGCGTCCCGCGCTCCTCAAAAATTGGCTGGTAACGGGAAAAAATGGATTTTGGCGAAAAAAGGGGGGTGCGACACGAGGACTTCCCCGGGAGGTCACCATTCCTAGTACTAATCTCGCCCGAGCACGCTTAGCTGCGGAGATATGATGGGATCCGGTGCATTAGTCTTTGGTATGATCGCATCCATTAACTTCTTTGCTCCAATTTGTTTATATGGTCTTACCCGATCTTCTAGTTCTTCACACCTTACCCCGACTCCCCCCTGATTCTTTGAACGCTCTAACTTCACGGTCGGACCTCCGTTTTTCGGTGATCTTTTTTTTGAACCGCTTATGTTTTCGAGATCTATGCCGTGGCATCCGCGCTTCTCAAAAATTGGCTGGCAACGGAAATTAAAGCTGGATTTTGGCGAAAAAAGGGGTGCGACACGAGGACTTCCCAAGAGGTCACCCGTCCTAGTACTACTCTCGCCCCAAGCACGCTTAACTAGTCTTTGGTATGACCGTATCCATTAACTCGTTGCTCCAATTTGTTTATATGGTCTTACCCATCCTTCTAGTTCTTGAGCCTTACCCCCTCCCCCGATTCTTTGAACGCTCATAACTTCGCGCTCGGACCTCCGTTTTCAGTGATCATTTTTTTCAAACCGTTTATCTTTTCGAGAAGTACGCCGTGGCGTCTCGCGCTCCTCTAAAATTGGCTGGAAACGGGGAAAAAAATGGATTTTGGCGAAAAAAGGGGGTGCAACACGAGCACTTCCCGGAGGTCACCCGTCCTAGTACTACTCTCGCCCAAGCACGCTTAAGCTGCGGAGTTACGATGGGATCGGTGCATTAGTCTTTGGTATGATTGCATCCATTAACTCACTTTGCTCCGATTTCTGTATATGGTCTTACCCATCCTTTCGTTTCGTCACACTTTACCCCACTCCCCCCTGATTCTTTGAACGCTCATAACTTCGCCTTCAGATTTCCGTTTGCAGTGATCGTTTTTTTCAATCGCTTATCTTTTTCGAGATCTACGCCGTGGCATCTGCGCTCCTCAAAATTGGCTGGAAACGGGGAAACAAGCTGGATTTTGGCGAAAAAAGGTGTGCAACACGAGGACTTCCCAGGAATCACCCATACTAGTACTACTCTCGCCAAAGCACGCTTATCTGCGGAGTTCTTATGGGATCCAGGTGCATTAGTCTTTGGTATGATCGCATCCATTAACTCACTGCTCCAATTTGTTTATATGGTCGTACCCATCCTTCCGGTTCTTCACACCTTACCCCCTGATTCTTTGAACGCTCATAACTTCGCGCTCGGACAACCGTTTTCAGTGATAGTTTTTTTCAAACCGCTTATCTTTTTGAGATCTACGCCATGACATCCCGCGCTCGTCCTAAATTGGCAGGAAACGGGGAAAAAATTGGATTTTGGCTAAAAAGGGGGTGCGAACACGAGGACTTCCCGGGGAGGTCACCCGTCCCTAGTACAACTCTCGCCCAAGCACGTTAAGCTGCGGAGTCCCGATGGAATCCGTTGCATTAGTGTTTTGATATGATCGCATCCATCAAGTCCTTTGCTCCAATTTGTTTATATGGTCTTACCCATCCTTTCGGTTCTTCACACCTTACCCCCCCGATTCTTTGAACGCTCATAACTTTGCGCTCGGACCTCCGTTTCGAGTGATCTTTTTTTTCAAACCGCTAATCTTTTCGAGATGTACGCCGTGGCGTCCCGCGCTCCTCAAAAATTGCCTGGAAACGGGAAAAAATGGATTTTGGCGAGAAAAGGGGTGCAACACGAGGACTTCCCAGGAGGTCACCCATCCTAGTACTACTCTCGCCAAAGCACGCTTCACTGCGGAGTTCTGATGGGATCCGGTGCATTAGTCTTTGGTATTATCGCATCCATTAATTCCTTTGCTCCAATTTGTTTATATGGTCTTACCCATCCTTAGGTTCTTCACACCTTACCCCCCCAGATTCTTTGAACGCTCATAACTCCGCGCTCGGACCGCCGTTTTTCGGTGATCGTTTTTTTCGGACCGCTTATCTTTTTTGAGATCTACGCCATGACTTCCCGCGCTCCTCAAAAATTGGCTTGAAACTGGGAAAAAAACTGGATTTTGGCAAAAAAAAGGGATGCAACACGAGGACTTCCCAGGAGGTCACCCATCCTAGTACTACTCTCCCCCAAGCTCGCTTAACTGCGGAGTTCTGATGGGATCCGGTGCATTAGTGCTGGTATGATGGCATCAACTCACTGCTCCTATTTGTTTATATGGTCTTACCCATCCTTCCAGGTTCTTCACACCTTACCCCCCCTTCGATTCTTTGAACGCTCATAACTTCGCGCTCGGACCTCCGTTTTCAGTGATCTTTTTTTTCAAAGTTGCTTATCTTTTTTCGAGATGTACGTCGTGGCGTCCAGCGCTCCTCAAAAATTGGCTGGAAACGTGAAAAAAAATTGATTTTGGCGAAAAAAGGGGTGCAACACGAGGACTTCCCGGGGAGGTTACCCATCCTAGTACTACTCTCGCCCAAGCACGTTAAAAGCTGCGGAGTTACGATGGGATCCGGTGCATTAGTGCTTTGGTATGATCGCATCCATTAACTCACTTTGCTCCAATTTGTTTATATGGTCTTACCCATCCTTCCGAGTTCTTCACACCTTACCCCACTCCCCCGATTCGTTGAACGCTCATAACTTCGCGCTCGTACCTCCGTTTTGAGTTATATTTTTTTTTCAAACCGCTTATCTCTTCGAGATGTACGTCGTGGCATCCCGCGCTCCTCAAAAATTGGCTGGAAACGGGAAAAAATGGATTTTGGCGAAAAAGGGGGTGCAACACGAGGACTTCGATACAAGTCGAGGTCGAGGTCGAGCCTCAAATGATCCTATTTGTCTAGTCCTTGAAGTGTTCGGTTTCAAGTTAAATTCAAACTCCTCATTTGTGTCATTTCTTAAGTGGGAAGATGATTCCATTGATGAAGCTTGAAGGTGCCACCATTTCTAGAGTCTTAGTTATTTTAATTAAGTCTTTAAAATTCAGCAAATAAAGGTCAGAAATTAAGTTGCCTTATTTCGTTCCCTTAGGCGTGTCTTAGGCGTGTGTTTAGGCTCCTTGTGTTCCAAGGTTGCAAGTTGTCATTGAGTTGTAATATTCCTTGAGTTGCCTTATTTCTTGGTTTCCTTAAGTGTGTTAGGCGTGTGAGGAGGATTTGGGGCTGATTTAATGTTTCCTTATTTACTCCTTTATTTTCTCCTAGAATCAAGGGATTAGGATGTAAGGAGTTTAGGAATATTTTCCTTAATTACTAAGGCTGATTTTCGGCCCTTGTAAGTCCTTGGAGGACAAGTTTATTTTATTATAAATAATAGTTCCATGCTACCATCAAAGGCATGTGAGATTTACATAAAACTTTGTTATTTAACTTAATTGTGTGATCAATTATTTTCGGCCATTGAGTAATTTTCAGGAGTGATTATTTACTTAGTGTTTAATCTACTTTATTCCAGGAGTGGTGTAAGTGAGATTAAGAGTTAATTAAAATAATCAGGAGTGTTTATTTTAATTATCATATCCGGTGACTTAGGACATAATTTTCGGACTTCTTTACTTCATCAAGTTCGAACCTTTGCTCGGAATTCTTGATTGCTCATTCACTTTGGACGCGTAATCATATACGTTGGTATCGGATTTTCCGGGAGGGTGAGGATAGAAGGGATTCTCCTTTCATTGGTAAGTGTTTCTACTTTGTTCGATCCTTTGTTGGGATTTTGTGTGGTTGTAGTCTGCTATTTCTTACGTGACGTAGCATCTTCTTTATAATGTACGAATTGGCGGAAATAAAAGCTCTTATTGAGAAAATCCATAACACTCAATTAGAGGAAAAGGAGAAAACGGCAAGATTAACTGTAGCTCATAACATTCTTGCGGGTAAAGTGAACAATAAAAACGACCCTAATCACATTGACTATGAATCTGATGTTGAAGAGGTTAAAATTGTTAAACCGACTTATGATAATGATAGGGGGATTAAACTAGATGATTTTCTTGGTGATTCTAGTCCAGAAGATTTACTTGAATGGATTCGTCAACTTGAGAAAATTTGTGATTATAAGGGATTTGATGATGAGAAACGTTTTAAAATTGCCACCATTAGACTAACTAAGTATCTTTGGAATTTGGTTAGAGAGTCTAAAGGCAAAAAGGGCGAGACTTGGGAAACCTATGCTTAAAAGTTGGACTAAGCTTAAGAGGAAATTGCATGAAAAGTTTGTTCCAAGTGATTTTATTCAAAGGCGATACATGAGAAAGAATTCTTTGACTCAAGATGTGTCAAGCGTGCATGATTATATGGTTGAATTTGACAAGTTATGTTTGATTTGTGATGTTGATGAAGTCGAACAAGAGAAAATTGCTAGGTTTGTTAATGGACTTAATAAATCTATTGCTAGAAAGGTTGATGTGTCGAATTATAGCACTTTTGATGATGTGTGTCGATTGGCTTTAAAATTTGAAAGGCATGAATTGGATGAAAAGAAATCATATGGGGGAAAATTCGGCTATAATAAACCCAATTCTTCTTCTTCTTTCGTCCCTTCTTCTTCTAATTCTTCTAAACCCTTTGAAAAGAAAGATAATCCTTCTAAGGGGGAACAAAAGGGAGAACGACCTAAAGTGGTGATTTCTAAAGAAAAGTGGGAGGAAACTCGGAAGTGTTTTAAGTGTCGATGGAGGGGTCACATTGCTAGTAGTTGTCCATCTAGAAAAACCTTGACTTTGAGACAATACATGACCATAGAAGAGGAGAAGAGAATGTATGACATTGTGTGCGAGAAAGAGGAAGAATGTGAAAGTGATGATAATGAGATGGCATATGCCGAAGATGAGTCTAGGATGCTTGGGGTTATTAGGAGAACTTTACATGTTGATCATTCTCCTAACCATGATCAAAGAGAAAATTTATTTCACACTAGATGTCGAATTGGTGAATTTACATGTAATGTGATTATTGATAGTGGTTCATGTACGAATGTGGTTTCCGAGTTGAATTTGATTGTTAGAGACCATCCACGTCCTTATAAGTTGAGTTGGTTGGATGACAAAACCGGTTTGTTGGTGAAAAGGCAAGCTCTTGTGTCGTTTTCTATTGGGGGTTACAAAGATGAGTTGTGGGGTGATGTTCTACCCATGAGTGCTTGTCATCTTCTTCATGGTAGACCTTGGCAATATGATCGAAAAGTTGTTCATGAAGGAGAAACCAATGTGTACACGGTTTTGATGGGTTCTAAAAGGATTTGGTTGGTTCCTTTGTCTCCTAGTTCCATGGCACCCAGAAGGTGGTTGAAAGGAAACAAAACTTGTTTCTTTCGGCCAAAGAATTCGAGAAAGAGGTAGAGTTGGAGGGACATTGTTATGCTTTATGTATTAAACTTGCTTTGACTAACGATGTTTCTTCTAGTAATCCGAAACTTGCAGCACTATTGAACGAGTTTTGTGATGTATTTCCGGAGGAATTGCCTCAAGGATTACCACCATTGAGAGGCATTGAGCATGCTATTGATCTTGTGCCAGGCGCACCTTTGCCAAATAAACCGACCTATAGATGTGATCCCGTAGCTTCTAAAGAGCTACAAAAGCAAATTGAAGAGTTGATTGACCGAGGCTATGTAAGAGAAAGCATGAGTCCATGTGCCGTTCCCGCTTTGCTTGTTCCTAAGAAAGATGGTACTTGGAGGATGTGTATTGATAGTAGAGCCGTCAACAACATTACAATCAAGTATCGTTTTCCTATGCCTAGGTTGGAGGACATGCTTGATGAGCTACATGGAGCTTCGATTTTTTCGAAGATTGACTTGAGGAGTGGCTATCACCAAATGAGAATTCGTGAAGGAGATGAATGGAAAACCGCTTTCAAGACCAAACAAGGTCTATATGAGTGGATGGTGATGCCCTTTGGTCTTTGTAATGCTCTTAGTTCTTTTATGAGACTTATGATCGAGGTACTACGTCCCTTTCTTAACAAGTTTATTGTTGTCTATTTAGATGATATTCTTGTATATAGTACTAGTGTTGAGTCTCATTTACTTCACTTGAGAGCTTTATTTGAAAAATTAAGAGAGCAAAAGTTGTATGGAAAAATGGAAAAGTGTGATTTTCTTGTTCCTAGTATTGCTTTTCTTGGTTACATTGTGTCTAGGGATGGAGTTCATGTGGATCCGGAAAAAGTCAAGGCCATGTCTTCATGGTTGGCGCCTACAAGTGCTCATGAATGCCGAAGCTTTCATGGTCTAGCTTCCTTTTATAGAAGATTCATCCGAAATTTCTCAACCATCATGGCACCCGATCACGGATTTGATGAAGAAAGGGGAGTTTTCATGGAACTCTCATGCTCAAAAGGCGTTTAATGAAGTCGAGGAGCTACTTTGCAACGCTCCTATCCTTGCCTTGCCGGATTTCAACAAGTTGTTCGAAGTTGAATGTGATGCTAGTGGACTTGGTGTTGGGGCGGTTTTGCTTCAGAAAGGAGGCCCATTGCCTACTTTAGTGAGAAATTAAGCGGCGCCAAACTCAACTACTCCAACTATGATCGTGAATTCTATTCAATTGTGAGAGCTTTGGATCATTGGTCTCATTACTTGAGGCCCAAGCCTTTCAATCTTCATTCGGATCATGAAGCACTCAAATACATCCATGGACAACAAAAGCTCGACCATAGACATGCCAAGTGGGTTGAATTCCTACAAGCCTTCACATTCTCGTCTAAGTACAAGGAAGGTAAGAGTAACATTGTTGCGGATGCCCTTTCTAGGCGTTCCTATCTTTTGGCCATGGTTGATGCAAGGGTGTTGGGATTTGAACACTTAAAGGATTTATATGTTGATGATGATGATTTTCGTGAGTCCTTTAAGAGTCCTAGTGGCTTGTTTGTGTTACAAGAAGGTTTTTTTGTTCAAGGGGAACAAACTATGCATCCCTAAGAGTGGAGTGAGGGAGTTGCTTGTGAGAGAAGTCCATAGTGGTGGGGTGATTGGTCATTTTGGCGTTCAAAAGACATTAGACACTTTGAATGAAAGTTTTTAGTGGCCCGACATGATGAAGGATGTTCATATGGTGGTTAGTAAGTGTGCTACGTGTCAAAGGTCTAAGAGTACTTTCCATGAAGGCCTTTATACTCCATTACCCGTACCTGATGCACCTTGAGATAGTGTGAGCATGGATTTCATTGTTGGATTACCAAGAACTCAAAGGGGAAAAGACGCAATTATGGTGGTGGTGGATCGTTTTTCGAAAATGGCTCACTTTGTTCCTATGCATAAAGCGATGATGCTTTGCATGTGGCGGATTTGTACTTCAAGGAGATCATTCATTTACATGGTATTCCTAGAAGTATTGTTAGTGATCGTGATACAAAGTTCCTTAGTCACTTTTGGAGAAGCTTATGGAAGATGGTGGGAACTAAGTTACTCTTTAGCACAAGTCATCATCCTCAAGCGATGGCACGAAGTAACTAATAGAACCCTTGGAGCTTTGTTGTGTGACTTGGTAAGCAAAACACAAAAGGATTGGGATATAAAGCTAGCTCACGCCGAGTTTGCTTATAATCGAGCTCATTCTTCTACTACTTCCAAATCTCCATTTGAGGTGGTCTATGGTATCAATCCTTTTCTTCCTATTGATTTTGCGTCACTAACTAAATCTGAAATTCATGTTGATTCAAAGAAGAGGTTGGAAGCTTTTAAGAAGACTTGTGAGCAAGTGAAAGCACGAATTGAGAAGATGAATGCTCAATACAAGGAACGAGCCAACAAGCATAGAAGACAACCGAAATTTCAGATTGGCGACTTGGTTTGGATTCATTTGAGGAAAGAACGTTTTCCAAGCAAGAGGAAGAACAAGCTTATGCCTAGAGCTTGATGGTCCATTCAAAGTCATTGATGTCATTAATGAAAGTGCTTATAAGATCGAGCTTCAAAGTGATTATGGAAGTGTGAGTGCAACCTTCAATGTTGGTGATCTTAGTCCTTATTTAGATGATGAAAATTTGAGGACAAATTCTTTTGAAGAGGGGGAGAATGATACAAGTCAAGGTCAAGGTCAAGCCTCAAATGATCCTATTTGTCTAGTCCTTGAAGTGTTCGGTTTCAAGTTAAATTCAAACTCCTCATTTGTGTCATTTTTTAAGTGGGACGATGATTCCATTGATGAAGCTTGAAGGTGACACCATTTCTAGAGTCTTAGTTATTTTAATAAAGTCTTTAAAATTCAGCAAATAAAGGTCCGAAATTAAGTTGCCTTATTTCGTTCCCTTAGGCGTGTCTTAGGCATGTGTTTAGGCTCCTTGTGTTCCAAGGTTGCAAGTTGTCATTGAGTTGTAATATTCCTTGAGTTGCCTTATTTCTTGGTTTCCTTAAGTGTGTTAGGCGTGTGAGGAGGATTTGGGGCTGATTTGGTGTTTCCTTATTTACTCCTTTATTTTCTCCTAGAATCAAGGGATTAGGATGTAAGGAGTTTAAGAATGTTTTCCTTAATTACTAAGGCTGATTTTCGGCCCTTGTAAGTCCTTGGAGGACAAGTTTATTTTATTATAAATAATAGTTCCATGCTACCATCAAAGGCATGTGAGATTTACATAAAACTTTGTTATTGAACTTAATTGTGTGATCGATTATTTTCGGCCATTGAGTAATTTTCGGGAGTGATTATTTACTTAGTGTTTAATCTACTTTATTCCGGGGAGTGATGTAAGTGATATTAAGAGTTAATTAAAATAATCAGGAGTGTTTATTTTAATTATCATATCCGGTGACTTAGGACATAATTTTCGGACTTCTTTACTTCATCAAGTTCGAACCTTTGCTCGGAATTCTTGATTGCTCATTCACTTTGGACGCGTAATCATATCAACTTCCCAGGTGGTCACCCATCCTAGTACTACTCTCGCCCAAGCACGTTAAACTGCGGAGTTCTGATGGGATCCGGTGCATTAGTGCTGGTATGATCGCATTCATTAACTCACTGCT
The DNA here is from genome assembly GCA_947648045.1 of Beta corolliflora. Taxonomy (NCBI): domain Eukaryota; kingdom Viridiplantae; phylum Streptophyta; class Magnoliopsida; order Caryophyllales; family Amaranthaceae; genus Beta; species Beta corolliflora. Next base: position 19,281 of record CANSZD010003180.1, read on the forward strand.
CCAATTTGTTTATATGGTCTTACCCATCCTTCCAGTTCTTCACACCTTACCCCACTCCCCCCTGATTCTTTGAACGCTCATAACTTCGCGCTCGTACCTCCGTTTTCAGTGATATTTTTTTTCAAACCGGTTATCTTTTCGAGATGTACGTCGTCGCGTCCTGCGCTCCTCAAAAATTGGTTGGAAACGGGGAAAAAATGGATATTGGAGAAAAAATGGGTGCAACACGAGGACTTCCCAGGAGGTCACCCATCCTAGTACTACTCTCGCCCAAGCACGCTAAAGCTGCGAGTTCTTATGGGATCCGGTGCATTAGTGCTGGTATAATCGCATCCATTAACTCACTGCTCTAATTTGTTTATATGGTCTTACCCATCCTTCCAGTTCTTCACACCTTAACCCACCCCCTGATTCTTTGAACGCTCATAACTTCGCGCTCGGACCTCCGTTTTCAGTGATCTTTTTTTTCAAACCGCTTATCTTTTCGAGATGTACGCCATGGCTTCCCACACTCCTAAAAAATTGGCATGAAACGGGAAAAAAATTTATTTTGGCGAAAAAAGGGGTGCAACACGAGGACTTCCCAGGAGGTCACCCATCCTACTACTACTCTCGCCCAAGCACGCTAAACTGCGGAGTTCTGATGGGATCCGGTGCATTAGTGCTAGTATGATCGCATCCATTAACTCCTTTGCTCCGGTTTTACGTATATGGTCTTACCCATCCTTCCGTTTCGTCACACCTTACCCCACTCCCCCCTGATTCTTTGAACGCTTATAACTTCACGCTCAGATTTCCGTTTTCAGTGATCGTTTTTTTCAATCGCTTATCTTTTCGAGATCTACGCCGTGGCATCCCGCGCTCCTCAAAAATTGGTTGGAAACGGGGAAATAAACTGGATTTTGGTGAAAAAAGGGGTGCAACACGAGGACTTCCCATGAATCACCCATTCTAGTACTACTCTCGCCAAAGCACGCTTAACTGCGGAGTTCTTATGGGATCCGGTGCATTAGTGCTGGTATGATCGCATCCATTAACTCACTGCTCCAATTTGTTTATATGGTCTTACCCATCCTTCCAGTTCTTCAAACCTTACCCCCCCTGATTCTTTGAACGCTCATAACTTCGCGCTCGGACAGCCGTTTTCAGTGATAGTTTTTTTCAAACCGCTTATCTTTTCGAGATCCACTTCATGACATCCCGCGCTCGTCCTAAATTGGCAGGAAACGGGGTAAAAACTGGATTTTGGCGAAAAAAGGGGTGCAACACGAGGACTTCCCAGGAGGTCACCCATCCTAGTACAACTCTCGCCCAAGCACGTTAAACTGCGGAGTTCTGATGGGATCCGGTGCATTAGTGCTGGTATGATCGCATCCATCAAGTCACTGCTCCAATTTGTTTATATGGTCTTACCCATCCTTCCGGTTCTTCACACCTTACCCCCCCGATTCTTTGAACGCTCATAACTTCGCGCTCGGACCTCCGTTTTCAGTGATCATTTTTTACAAACCGCTTATCTTTTCGAGATGTACGACGTGGCGTCACGCGCTCCTCAAAAATTGGCTGGAAACGGGAAAAAAATGGATTTTGGCGAAAAAAGGGGTGCAACACGAGCACTTCCCAGGAGGTCACCCATCCTAGTACTACTCTCGCCCATGCACGCTTAACTGCGGAGTTCTGATGGGATCCGGTGCATTAGTGCTGGTATGATCGCATCAATTAACTCACTGCTCCGATTTCTGTATATGGTCTTACCCATCCTTCCGTTTCGACACACTTTACCCCACTCCCCCCTGATTCTTTGAACGCTCATAACTTCGCCCTCAAATTTCCGTTTTCAGTGATCGTTTTTTTCAATCGCTTATCTTTTCGAGATCTACGCCGTGACATCCCGCTCTCCTCAAAAATTGGCTGGAAACGGGGAATCAAACTGGATTTTGGCGAAAAAAGGGGTGCAACACTAGGACTTCCCAAGAATCACCCATACTAGTACTACTCTCGCCAAAGCACGCTTAACTGCGGAGTTCTTATGGGATCCGGTGCATTAGTGCTAGTATGATCGCATCCATTAACTCACTGCTCCGGTTTTTGTATATTGTCTTACCCATCCTTCCGTTTCGTCACACCTTACCCCACTCCCCCCTGATTCTTTGAACGCTTATAACTTCACGCTCAGATTTCCGTTTTCAGTGATCGTTTTTTTCAATCGCTTATCTTTTCGAGATCTACGCCGTGGCATCCCGCGCTCCTCAAAAATTGGTTGGAAACGGGGAAATAAACTGGATTTTGGTGAAAAAAGGGGTGCAACACGAGGACTTCCCATGAATCACCCATTCTAGTACTACTCTCGCCAAAGCACGCTTAACTGCGGAGTTCTTATGGGATCCGGTGCATTAGTGCTGGTATGATCGCATCCATTAACTCACTGCTCCAATTTGTTTATATGGTCTTACCCATCCTTCCAGTTCTTCAAACCTTACCCCCCCTGATTCTTTGAACGCTCATAACTTCGCGCTCGGACAGCCGTTTTCAGTGATAGTTTTTTTCAAACCGCTTATCTTTTCGAGATCCACTTCATGACATCCCGCGCTCGTCCTAAATTGGCAGGAAACGGGGTAAAAACTGGATTTTGGCGAAAAAAGGGGGTGCAACACGAGGACTTCCCGGGGAGGTCACCCATCCTAGTACAACTCTCGCCCAAGCACGTTAAAGCTGCGGAGTTACGATGGGATCCGGTGCATTAGTCTTTGGTATGATCGCATCCATCAAGTCACTGCTCCAATTTGTTTATATGGTCTTACCCATCCTTCCGGTTCTTCACACCTTACCCCCCCGATTCTTTGAACGCACATAACTTCGCGCTCGGACCTCCGTTTTCAGTGATCATTTTTTTCAAACCGCTTATCTTTTCGAGATGTACGACGTGGCGTCACGCGCTCCTCAAAAATTGGCTGGAAACGGGAAAAAAATGGATTTTGGCGAAAAAAGGGGTGCAACACGAGCACTTCCCGGGGAGGTCACCCATCCTAGTACTACTCTCGCCCATGCACGCTTAAGCTGCGGAGTTCTGATGGGATCCGGTGCATTAGTGCTGGTATGATCGCATCCATTAACTCACTGCTCCGATTTCTGTATATGGTCTTACCCATCCTTCCGTTTCGACACACTTTACCCCACTCCCCCCTGATTCTTTGAACGCTCATAACTTCGCCCTCAAATTTCCGTTTTCAGTGATCGTTTTTTTCAATCGCTTATCTTTTCGAGATCTACGCCGTGACATCCCGCTCTCCTCAAAAATTGGCTGGAAACGGGGAATCAAACTGGATTTTGGCGAAAAAAGGGGTGCAACACTAGGACTTCCCAAGAATCACCCATACTAGTACTACTCTCGCCAAAGCACGCTTAACTGCGGAGTTCTGATGGGATCCGGTGCATTAGTGCTGGTATGATCGCATCAATTAACTCACTGCTCCGATTTCTGTATATGGTCTTACCCATCCTTCCGTTTCGACACACTTTACCCCACTCCCCCCTGATTCTTTGAACGCTCATAACTTCGCCCTCAAATTTCCGTTTTCAGTGATCGTTTTTTTCAATCGCTTATCTTTTCGAGATCTACGCCGTGACATCCCGCTCTCCTCAAAAATTGGCTGGAAACGGGGAATCAAACTGGATTTTGGCGAAAAAAGGGGTGCAACACTAGGACTTCCCAAGAATCACCCATACTAGTACTACTCTCGCCAAAGCACGCTTAACTGCGGAGTTCTTATGGGATCCGGTGCATTAGTGCTAGTATGATCGCATCCATTAACTCACTGCTCCGGTTTTTGTATATTGTCTTACCCATCCTTCCGTTTCGTCACACCTTACCCCACTCCCCCCTGATTCTTTGAACGCTTATAACTTCACGCTCAGATTTCCGTTTTCAGTGATCGTTTTTTTCAATCGCTTATCTTTTCGAGATCTACGCCGTGGCATCCCGCGCTCCTCAAAAATTGGTTGGAAACGGGGAAATAAACTGGATTTTGGTGAAAAAAGGGGTGCAACACGAGGACTTCCCATGAATCACCCATTCTAGTACTACTCTCGCCAAAGCACGCTTAACTGCGGAGTTCTTATGGGATCCGGTGCATTAGTGCTGGTATGATCGCATCCATTAACTCACTGCTCCAATTTGTTTATATGGTCTTACCCATCCTTCCAGTTCTTCAAACCTTACCCCCCCTGATTCTTTGAACGCTCATAACTTCGCGCTCGGACAGCCGTTTTCAGTGATAGTTTTTTTCAAACCGCTTATCTTTTCGAGATCCACTTCATGACATCCCGCGCTCGTCCTAAATTGGCAGGAAACGGGGTAAAAACTGGATTTTGGCGAAAAAAGGGGTGCAACACGAGGACTTCCCAGGAGGTCACCCATCCTAGTACAACTCTCGCCCAAGCACGTTAAACTGCGGAGTTCTGATGGGATCCGGTGCATTAGTCTTTGGTATGATCGCATCCATCAAGTCCTTTGCTCCAATTTGTTTATATGGTCTTACCCATCCTTAGGTTCTTCACACCTTACCCCCCCCGATTCTTTGAACGCACATAACTTCGCGCTCGGACCTCCGTTTTCAGTGATCATTTTTTTCAAACCGCTTATCTTTTCGAGATGTACGACGTGGCGTCACGCGCTCCTCAAAAATTGGCTGGAAACGGGAAAAAAATGGATTTTGGCGAAAAAAGGGGTGCAACACGAGCACTTCCCAGGAGGTCACCCATCCTAGTACTACTCTCGCCCATGCACGCTTACCTGCGGAGTTCTGATGGGATCCGGTGCATTAGTCTTTGGTATGATCGCATCCATTAACTCACTGCTCCGATTTCTGTATATGGTCTTACCCATCCTTCCGTTTCGACACACTTTACCCCACTCCCCCCTGATTCTTTGAACGCTCATAACTTCGCCCTCAAATTTCCATTTTCAGTGATCGTTTTTTTCAATCGCTTATCTTTTCGAGATCTACGCCGTGACATCCCGCTCTCCTCAAAAATTGGCTGGAAACGGGGAATCAAACTGGATTTTGGCGAAAAAAGGGGTGCAACACTAGGACTTCCCAAGAATCACCCATACTAGTACTACTCTCGCCAAAGCACGCTTAACTGCGGAGTTCTTATGGGATCCGGTGCATTAGTGCTGGTATGAACGCATCCATTAACTCACTGCTCCAATTTGTTTATAAGGTCTTACCCATCTATCCGGTTCTTCACGCTTAACTCCGTTTCCAGTGATCTTTTTTTTCAAACCGCTTATCTTTTCGAGATGTACGCCGTGGCGTCCCGCGCTCCTAAAAAATTGCCTGGAAACGGGAAAAAAATGGAATTTGGCGAAAAAAGGGGTGCAACACGAGGACTTCCCAGGTGGTCACCCATTCTTGTACTACTCTTGCCCAAGCACGTTAAGCTGCGGAGTTCTGATGGGATCCGGTGCATTAGTGCTGGTATGATCGCATCCATTACCTCACTGCTCCAATTTGTTTATATGGTCTTACCCATCCTTCCAGTTCTTCACACCTTACCCCACTCCCCCCTGATTCTTTGAACGCTCATAACTTCGCGCTCGTACCTCCGTTTTCAGTGATATTTTTTTTCAAACCGGTTATCTTTTCGAGATGTACGTCGTGGCGTCCTGCGCTCCTCAAAAATTGGTTGGAAATGGGGAAAAAATGGTTATTGGCGAAAAAATGGGTGCAACACGAGGACTTCCCAGGAGGTCACCCATCCTAGTACTACTCTCGCCCAAGCACGCTAAACTGCAGAGTTCTTATGGGATCTGGTGCCATAGTGCTGGTATGATCGCATCCATTAACTCACTGCTCCAATTTGTTTATATGGACTTACCCATCCTTCCAGTTCTTCACACCTAAACCCACCCCCCCTGATTCTTTGAACGCTCATAACTTCGCGCTCGGACTTCCGTTTTCAGTGATCTTTTTTTTCAAACCGCTTATCTTTTCGAGATGTACGCTGTGGCGTCCCGCGCTCCTCAAAAATTGCCTGGAAACGGGAAAAAATATGGATTTTGGCGAAAAAAGGGGTGCAACACGAGGACTTCCCAGGTGGTCACCCATCCTAGTACTACTCTCGCCCAAGCACGTTAAACTGCGGAGTTCTGATGGGATCCGGTGCATTAGTGTTGGTATGATCGCATCCATCAAGTCACTGCTCCAATTTGTTTATATGGTCTTACCCATCCTTCCGGTTCTTCACACCTTACCCCCCCTGATTCTTTGAACGCTCATAACTTTGCGCTCGGACCTCCGTTTCCAGTGATCTTTTTTTTCAAACGGCTTATCTTTTCGAGATGTACGCCGTGGCGTCCCGCGCTTCTCAAAAATTGCCTGGAAACGGGAAAAAAATGGATTTTGGCGAGAAAAGGGGTGCAACACGAGGACTTCCCAGGAGGTCACCCATCCTAGTACTACTCTCGCCCAAGCATGTTAAACTGCGGAGTTCTGATGGGATCTGGTGCATTAGTGCTGGTATGATCGCATCCATTAACTCACTGCTCCAATTTGTTTATATGGTCTTACCCATCCTTCCAGTTCTTCAAACCTTACCCCACTCCCCCCCTGATTCTTAGAACGCTCATAATTTCGCGCTCGGACCTCCCTTTTCAGTGATCATTTTTTTCAAACCGCTTATCTTTTCGAGATGTACTCCATGGCGTCACGCGCTCCTCTAAATCTGGCTGGAAACGGGAAAAAAATGGATTTTGACGAAAAAAGAGGTGCAACACGAGCACTTCCCAGGGGGTCACCCATCCTAGTACTACTCTCGCCCAAGCACGCTTAAATGCGGAGTTCTGACGGGATCCGGTGCATTAGTGCTGGTATGATCGCATCCATTAACTCACTGCTCCGATTTCTGTATATGGTCTTACCCATCCTTCCGTTTCGTCACACCTTACCCCACTCCCCCCTGATTCTTTGAACGCTCATAACTTCGCGCTCAGATTTCCGTTTTCAGTGATCGTTTTTTTCAATCGCTTATCTTTTCGAGATCTACGCCTTGACATCCCGCGCTCCTCAAAATTTGGCTGGAAACGGGGAAACAAACTGGATTTTGGCGAAAAAAGGGGTGCAACACGAGGACATCCCAAGAATCACCCATACTAGTGCTACTCTCGCCAAAGCTCGCTTAACTGCGGATTTCATATGGGATCCGGTGCATTAGTGCTGGTATGATCGCATCCATTAACTCACTGCTCCAATTTGTTTATATGGTCTTACCCAATCTTCTAGTTCTTCACACCTTACCCCACTCCCCCCCTGATTCTTTGAACGCTCATAACTTCGCGGTCGGACCTCCGTTTTCAGTGATCTTTTTTTTCAAACCGCTTATCTTTTCGAGATGTACGCCATGGCTTCCTGCGTTCCTAAAAAATTGGCATGAAACGGGAAAAAAAATTATTTTGGCGAAAAAGGGGTGCAACACGAGGACTTCCCAGGAGGTCACCCATCCTAGTACTACTCTCGCCCAAGCACGCTAAACTGCGGAGTTCTGATGGGATCCGGTGCATTAGTCTTTGGTATGATCGCATCCATTAACTCACTTTGCTCAGGTTTTACGTATATGGACTTACCCATCCTTCCGTTTCGTCACACCTTACCCCACCCCCCCTGATTCTTTGAACGCTCATAACTTCAAGCTCAGATTTCCGATTTCAGTGATCGTTTTATTCAATCGCTTATCTTTTCGAGATCTACGCCGTGGCATCCCGCGCTCCTTAAAAATTGGCTGGAAACTAGGAAACAAACTGGATTTTGGCGAAAAAGGGGTGCAACACAAGGACTTCCCAGGAATCACCCATACTAGTACTACTCTCGCCAAAGCACGCTTAACTGCGGAGTTCTTATGGGATCCGGTGCATTAGTGCTGGTATGATCGCATCCATTAACTCACTGCTCCAATTTGTTTATATGGTCTTACCCATCCCTCCGGTTCTTCACACCTTACCCCCCCCCTGATTCTTTGAACGCTCACAATTTCGCGCTCGGACAGCCGTTTTCAGTGATAGTTTTTTTCAAACCGCTTATCTTTTCGAGATCTACGCCATGACATCCCGCGCTCGTCCTAAATTGGCAGGAAACCGGGTAAAAACTGGATTTTGGCGAAAAAAGGGGTGCATCACGAGGACTTCCCAGGAGGTCACCCATCCTAGTACAACTCTCGCCCAAGCACGTTAAGCTGCGGAGTTACGATGGGATCCGGTGCATTAGTGCTGGTATGATCGCATCCATCAAGTCACTGCTCCAATTTGTTTATATGGTCTTACCCATCCTTCCGGTTCTTCACACCTTAGCCCCCCCTGATTCTTTGAACGCTCATAACTTTGCGCTTGGACCTCCGTTTCCAGTGATCTCTTTTTTCAAACCGCTTATCTTTTCGAGATGTACGCCGTGGCGTCCCGCGCTCCTCAAAAATTGCCTGGAAACGGGAAACAAATGGATTTTGGCGAGAAAAGGGATGCAACACCAGGACTTCCCAGGAGGTCACCCATCCTAGTACTACTCTCGCCCAAGCACGTTAAACTGCGGATATCTGATGGGATCCGGTGCATTAGTGCTGGTATAATCGCATCCATTAACTCACTGCTCCAATTTATTTATATGGTCTTACCCATCCTTCCAGTACTTCACACCTTACACCACTCCCCCCTGATTCTTTGAACGCTCATAACTTCGCGCTCGTACCTCCGTTTTCAGTGATATTTTTTTTCAAACAGCTTATCTTTTCGAGATGTACGTCGTGGCGTCCCGCGCTCCTCAAAAATTGGATGGAAACGGGAAAAATTTGATTTTGGCGAAAACAGGGGTGCAATACGAGGACTTCCCAGGAGGTCACCCATCCTAGTACCAATCTCGCCCAAGAACGCTTAACTGCGGAGATATGATGGGATCCGGTGCATTAGTGCTGGTATGATCCCATCCATTAACTCACTGCTCCAATTTGTGTATATGGTCTTACCCAATCTTCTAGTTCTTCACACCTTACCCCACTCCCCCCCTGATTCTTTGAACGCTCATAACTTCGCAGTCGGACCTCCGTTTTCAGTGATCTTTTTTTTCAAACCGCTTATCTTTTCGGGATCTATGCCGTGGCATCCCGCGCTTCTCAAAAATTGGCTGGCAACGGGAAAAAAACTAGATTTTGGCGTTAAAAAGGGTGCAACACGAGGACTTCCCAAGAGGTCACCCATCCTAGTACAACTCTCGCCCAAGCACGCTTAACTGCGGAGTTCTGATGGAATCCGGTGCATTAGTGCTAGTATGATCGCATCCATTAACTCGCTGCTCCAATTTGATTATATGGTCTTACCCATCCTTCCAGTTCTTCAAACCTTACCCCACTCCCCCCTGATTCTTTGAACACTCATAACTTCGCGCTCGGACCTCCGTTTTCAGTGATCATTTTTCTCAAACCGCTTATCTTTTCGAGATGTACACCGTGGCGTCCCGCGCTCCTCTAAAATTGGCTGGAAACGGGAAAAAAATGGATTTTGGCGAAAAAAGGGGTGCAACACGAGCACTTCCCAGGAGGTCACCCATCCTAGTACTACTCTCGCCCAAGCACGCTTAAATGCGGAGTTTTGACGGGATTCGGTGCATTAGTGTTGGTATGATCGCATCCATTAACTCACTGCTCCGATTTCTGTATATGGTCTTACCCATCCTTCCGTTTCGTCACACCAAACCCCACTCCCCCCTGATTCTTTGAACGCTCATAACTTCGCGCTCAGATTTCCGTTTTCAGTGATCGTTTTTTTCAATCGCTTATCTTTTCGAGATCTACGCCGTGGCATCCCGCGCTCCTCAAAAATTGGCTGGAAACGGGGAAACAAACTGGATTTTGGCGAAAAAAGGGGTGCAACACGAGGACTTCCCAAGAATCACCCATACTAGTACTACTCTCGCCAAAGCACTCTTAACTGCGGAGTTCATATGGGATCCGGTGCATTAGTGCTGGTATGATCGCATCCATTAACTCACTGCTCTAATTTGTTTATATGGTCTTACCCATCCTTCCGGTTCTTCACACCTTACCCCCCCTGATTCTTTGAACGCTCATAACTTCGCGCTCGGACCTCCGTTTTCAGTGATCTTTTTTTTCAAACCGCTTATCTTTTCGAGATGTACGCCATGGCTTCCCGCGCTCCAAAAAAATTGGCATGAAACGGGAAAAAAAATTATTTTGGCGAAAAAAGGGGTGGAACACGAGGACTTCCCAGGAGGTCACCCATCCTAGTACTACTCTCGCCCAAGCACGTTAAACTGCGGAGTTCTGATGGGATCCGGTGCATTAGTGCTGGTATGATCGCATCCATCAAGTCACTGCTCCAATTTGTTTATATGGTCTTACCCATCCTTCCGGTTCTTCACACCTTACACCCCCTGATTCTTTGAACGCTCATAACTTTGCGCTCGGACCTCCGTTTCCAGTGATCTCTTTTTTCAAACGGCTTCTCTTTTCGAGATGTACGCCGTGGCGTCCCGCGCTTCTCAAAAATTGCCTGGAAACGGGAAAAAAATGGATTTTGGCGAGAAAAGGGGTGCAACACGAGGACTTCCCAGGAGGTCACCCATCCTAGTACTACTCTCGCCCAAGCATGTTAAACTGCGGAGTTCTGATGGGATCCGGTGCATTAGTGCTGGTATGATCGCATCCATTAACTCACTGCTCCAATTTTTTTATATGGTCTTACCCATCCTTCCAGTTCTTCAAACCTTACCCCACTCCCCCCCTGATTCTTTGAACGCTCATAACTTCGCGCTCGGACCTCCGTTTTCAGTGATCATATTTTTCAAACCGCTTATCTTTTCGAGATGTAAGCCGTGGCGTCACGCGCTCCTCTAAAATTGGCTGGAAACGGGAAAAAAATGGATTTTGGCGAAAAAAGAGGTGCAACACGAGCACTTCCCAGGAGGTCACCCATCTTAGTACTACTCTCGCCCAAGCACGCTTAAATGCGAAGTTCTGACGGGATCCGGTACATTAGTGCTGGTATGATCGCATCCATTAACTCACTGCTCCGATTTCTGTATATGGTCTTACCCATCCTTCCGTTTCGTCACACCTTACCCCACTCCCCCCTGATTCTTTGAACGCTCATAACTTCGAGCTCAGATTTCCGTTTTCAGTGATCGTTTTTTTCAATCGCTTATCTTTTCGAGATCTACGTCTTGGCATCCCGCGCTCCTCAAAAATTGGCTGGAAACGGGGAAACAAACTGGATTTTGGCGAAAAAAGGGGTGCAACACGAGGACTTCCCAAGAATCACCCATACTAGTGCTACTCTCGCCAAAGCACGCTTAACTGCGGAGTTCATATGGGATCCGATGCATTAGTGCTGGTATGATCGCATCCATTAACTCACTACTCCAATTTGTTTATATGGTCTTACCCATCCTTCCGGTTCTTCACACCTTACCCCCCCTGATTCTTTGAACGCTCATAACTTCACGCTCGGACCTCCGTTTTCAGTGATCTTATTTTTCAAACCGCTTATCTTTTCGAGATGTACGCCATGGCTTCCCGCGCTCCTAAAAAATTGGCATGAAACGGGAAAAAAATTTATTTTGGCTAAAAAAGGGGTGCAACACGAGGACTTCCCAGGAGGTCACCCATCCTAGTACTACTCTCGCCCAAGCACGCTAAACTGCGGAGTTCTGATGGGATCCGGTGCATTAGTGCTGGTATGATCGCATCCATTAACTCACTGCTCCGGTTTCTGTATATGGACTTACCCATCCTTCCGTTTCGTCACACCTTACCCCACCCCCCCTGATTCTTTGAACTCTCATAACTTCACGCTCAGATTTCCGATTTCAGTGATCGTTTTATTCAATCGCTTATCTTTTCGAGATCTACGCCGTGGCATCCCGCGCTCCTCAAAAATTGGCTGGAAACGGGGAAACAAACTGGATTTTGGCGAAAAAAGGGGTGCAACACAAGGACTTCCCAGGAATCACCCATACTAGTACTACTCTCGCCAAAGCACGCTTAACTGCGGAGTTCTTATGGGATCCGGTGCATTAGTGCTGGTATGATCGCATCCATTAACTCACTGCTCCAATTTGTTTATATGGTCTTACCCATCCCTCCGGTTCTTCACACCTTACCCCCCCCGATTCTTTGAACGCTCATAATTTCGCGATCGGACAGCCGTTTTCAGTGATACTTTGTTTAAACCGCTTATCTTTTCGAGATTTACGCCATGACATCCCGCGCTTGTCCTAAATTGGCAGGAAACGGGGTAAAAACTGGATTTTGGCGAAAAAAGGGGTGCATCACGAGGACTTCCCAGGAGGTCACCCATCCTAGTACAACTCTCGCCCAAGCACGTTAAGCTGCGGAGTTCTGATGGGATCCGGTGCATTAGTGCTGGTATGATCGCATCCATCAAGTCACTGCTCCAATTTGTTTATATGGTCTTACCCATCCTTCCGGTTCTTCACACCTTACCCCCCCCGATTCTTTGAACGCTCATAACTTTGCGCTCGGACCTCCGTTTCCAGTGATCTTTTTTTTCAAACCGCTTATCTTTTCGAGATGTACGCCGTGGCGTCCCGCGCTCCTCAAAAATTGCCTGGAAACGGGAAAAAAATGGATTTTGGCGAGAAAAGGGGTGCAACACGAGGACTTCCCAGGAGGTCATCCATCCTAGTACTACTCTCGCCCAAGCACGTTAAACTGCGGAGTTCTCATGGGATCCGGTGCATTAGTGCTGGTATAATCGCATCCATTAACTCACTGCTCCAATTTGTTTATATGGTCTTACCCATCCTTCCAGTTCTTCAAACCTTACCCCACTCCCCCCTGATTCTTTGAACGCTCATAACTTCGCGCTCGGACCTCCGTTTTCAGTGATAATTTTTTTCAAACAGCTTATCTTTTCGAGATGTACGCCGTGACGTCCCGCGCTCCTCTAAAATTGGCTGGAAACGGGAAAAAAATGGATTTTGGCGAAAAAAGGGGTGCAACACGAGCACTTCCCAGGAGGTCACCCATCCTAGTACTACTCTCGCCCAAGCACGCTTAAATGCGGAGTTCTGACGGGATCCGGTGCATTAGTGTTGGTATGATCGCATCCATTAACTCACTGCTCCGATTTCTGTATATGGTCTTACCCATCCTTCCGTTTCGTCACACCAAACCCCACTCCCCCCTGATTCTTTGAACGCTCATAACTTCGCGCTCAGATTTCCGTTTTCAGTGATCGTTTTTTTCAATCGCTTATCTTTTTCGAGATCTACGCCGTGGCATCCGCGCTCCTCAACAATTGGCTGGAAACGGGGAAACAAACTGGATTTTTGCGAAAAAAGGGGTGCAACACGAGGACTTCCCAAGAATCACCCATACTAGTACTACTCTCGCCAAAGCACTCTTAACTGCGGAGTTCATATGGGATCCGGTGCATTAGTGCTGGTATGATCGCATCCATTAACTCACTGCACCAATTTGTTTATATGGTCTTACCCATCCTTCCGGTTCTTCACACCTTACCCCCCCTGATTCTTTGAACGCTCATAACTTCGCGCTCGGACCTCCGTTTTCAGTGATCTATTTTTTCAAACCGCTTATCTTTTCGAGATGTACGCCATGGCTTCCCGCGCTCCTAAAAAATTGGCATGAAACGGGAAAAAAAATTATTTTGGCGAAAAAAGGGGTGCAACAAGAGGACTTCCCATGAGGTCACCCATCCTAGTACTACTCTCGCCCAAGCACGCTAAACTGCGGAGTTCTGATGGGATCCGGTGCATTAGTCTTTGGTATGATCGCATCCATTAACTCATTGCTCCAATTTGTTTATATGGTCTTACCCATCCTTAGGTTCTTCACACCTTACCCCCACGATTCTTTGAACGCTCATAATTTGCGCTCGGACCGGCCGATTTCAGTGATAGTTTTTTTCAAACCGCTTATCTTTTCGAGATCTACGCCATGACATCCCGCGCTCGTCCTAAATTGGCAGGAAACGGGGTAAAAACTGGATTTTGGCGAAAAATAGGGTGCATCACGAGGACTTCCCAGGAGGTCACCCATCCTAGTACAACTCTCGCCCAAGCACGTTAAACTGCGGAGTTCTGATGGGATCCGGTGCATTAGTGCTGGTATGATCGCATCCATTAACTCACTGCTCCGGTTTCTGTATATGGACTTACCCATCCTTCCGTTTCGTCACACCTTACCCCACCCCCCCTGATTCTTTGAACTCTCATAACTTCACGCTCAGATTTCCGATTTCAGTGATCGTTTTATTCAATCGCTTATCTTTTCGAGATCTACGCCGTGGCATCCCGCGCTCCTCAAAAATTGGCTGGAAACGGGGAAACAAACTGGATTTTGGCGAAAAAAGGGGTGCAACACAAGGACTTCCCGGGGAATCACCCATACTAGTACTACTCTCGCCAAAGCACGCTTAACTGCGGAGTTCTTATGGGATCCCGGTGCATTAGTCTTTGGTATGATCGCATCCATTAACTCTTTGCTCCAATTTGTTTATATGGTCTTACCCATCCCTCCGGTTCTTCACACCTTACCCCCCCGATTCTTTGAACGCTCATAATTTCCCGATCGGACAGCCGTTTTCAGTGATACTTTGTTTAAACCGCTTATCTTTTCGAGATTTACGCCATGACATCCCGCGCTTGTCCTAAATTGGCAGGAATCGGGGTAAAAACTGGATTTTGGCGAAAAAAGGGGTGCATCACGAGGACTTCCCAGGAGGTCACCCATCCTAGTACAACTCTCGCCCAAGCACGTTAAGGCTGCGGAGTTCGATGGGATCCGGTGCATTAGTCTTTGGTATGATCGCATCCATCAAGTCACTTTGCTCCAATTTGTTTATATGGTCTTACCCATCCTTAGGTTCTTCACACCTTACCCCCCGATTCTTTGAACGCTCATAACTTTGCGCTCGGACCTCCGTTTCCAGTGATCTTTTTTTTCAAACCGCTTATCTTTTCGAGATGTACGCCGTGGCGTCCCGTGCTCCTCAAAAATTGCCTGGAAACGGGAAAAAAATGGATTTTGGCGAGAAAAGGGGTGCAACACGAGGACTTCCCAGGAGGTCATCCATCCTAGTACTACTCTCGCCCAAGCACGTTAAACTGCGGAGTTCTCATGGGATCCGGTGCATTAGTGCTGGTATAATCGCATCCATTAACTCACTGCTCCAATTTGTTTATATGGTCTTACCCATCCTTCCAGTTCTTCAAACCTTACCCCACTCCCCCCTGATTCTTTGAACGCTCATAACTTCGCGCTCGGACCTCCGTTTTCAGTGATCATTTTTTTCAAACTGACTTATCTTTTTCGAGATGTACGCCGTGACGTCCCGCGCTCCTCTAAAATTGGCTGGAAACGGGAAAAAAATGGATTTTGGCGAAAAAAGGGGGTGCAACACGAGCACTTCCCGGGGAGGTCACCCATCCCTAGTACTACTCTCGCCCAAGCACGCTTAAATGCGGAGTTCTGACGGGATCCGGTGCATTAGTGTTGGTATGATCGCATCCATTAACTCACTGCTCCGATTTCTGTATATGGTCTTACCCATCCTTCCGTTTCGTCACACCAAACCCCACTCCCCCCTGATTCTTTGAACGCTCATAACTTCGCGCTCAGATTTCCGTTTTCAGTGATCGTTTTTTTCAATCGCTTATCTTTTCGAGATCTACGCCGTGGCATCCCGCGCTCCTCAAAAATTGGCTGGAAACGGGGAAACAAACTGGATTTTTGCGAAAAAAGGGGTGCAACACGAGGACTTCCCAAGAATCACCCATACTAGTACTACTCTCGCCAAAGCACTCTTAACTGCGGAGTTCATATGGGATCCGGTGCATTAGTGCTGGTATGATCGCATCCATTAACTCACTGCACCAATTTGTTTATATGGTCTTACCCATCCTTCCGGTTCTTCACACCTTACCCCCCGATTCTTTGAACGCTCATAACCCGCGCTCGGACCTCCGTTTTCAGTGATCTATTTTTTCAAACCGCTTATCTTTTCGAGATGTACGCCATGGCTTCCCGCGCTCCTAAAAAATTGGCATGAAACGGGAAAAAAAATTATTTTGGCGAAAAAAGGGGTGCAACAAGAGGACTTCCCATGAGGTCACCCATCCTAGTACTACTCTCGCCCAAGCACGCTAAACTGCGGAGTTCTGATGGGATCCGGTGCATTAGTGCTGGTATGATCGCATCCATTAACTCACTGCTCCAATTTGTTTATATGGTCTTACCCATCCTTCCGGTTCTTCACACCTTACCCCCCCTGATTCTTTGAACGCTCATAATTTCGTGCTCGGACAGCCGATTTCAGTGATAGTTTTTTTCAAACCGCTTATCTTTTCGAGATCTATGCCATGACATCCCGCGCTCGTCCTAAATTGGCAGGAAACGGGGTAAAAACTGGATTTTGGCGAAAAATAGGGTGCATCACGAGGACTTCCCAGTAGGTCACCCATCCTAGTACAACTCTCGCCCAAGCACGTTAAACTGCGGAGTTCTGATGGGATCCGGTGCATTAGTGCTGGTATGATCGCATCCATCAAGTCACTGCTCCAATTTGTTTATATGGTCTTACCCATCCTTCCGGTTCTTCACACCATACCCCCCTTGATTCTTTGAAAGCTCATAACTTTGCGCTCGGACCTCCGTTTCCAGTGATCTTTTTTTTCAAACCGCTTATCTTTTAGAGATGTACGCCGTGGCGTCCCGCGCTCCTCAAAAATTGCCTGGAAACGGGAAAAAATGGATTTTGGCGAGAAAAGGGGTGCAACACGAGGACTTCCCATGAGGTCACCCATCCTAGTACTACTCTCGGCCAAGCACGTTAAACTGCGGAGTTCTGATGGGATCCGGTGCATTAGTGCTGGTATGATCGCATCCATTAACTCACTGCTCCAATTTGTTTATATGGTCTTACCCATTCTTCCAGTTCTTCACACCTTACCCCACTCCCCCCTGATTCTTTGAACGCTCATAACTTCGCACTCGTACCTCCGTTTTCATTGATATTTTTTTTCAAACAGCTTATCTTTTCGAGATGTACGTCGTGGCGTCCCGCGCTCCTCAAAAATTGGCTGGAAACGGGAAAAAATTGATTTTGCCGAAAAAAGGGGTGCAATACGAGGACTTCCCAGGAGGTCACCGATCCTAGTACTAATCTCGCCCAAGAACGCTTAACTGCGGAGATATGATGGGATCCGGTGCATTAGTGCTGGTATGATGGCATCCATTAACTCACTGCTCCAATTTGTTTATATGGTCTTACCCAATCTTCTAGTTCTTCACACCTTACCCCACTCCCCCCTAATTCTTTGAACGCTCATAACTTCGCGGTCGGACCTCCGTTTTCCGTGATCTTTTTTTTCAAACCGCTTCTCAAAAATTGACTGGCAACGGGAAAAAAACTGGATTTTGGCGAAAAAAAGGGCGCAACACGAGGACTTCCCAAGAGGTCACCCATCCTAGTACTACTCTCGCCCAAGCACGCTTAACTGCGGAGTTCTGATGGAATACGGTGCATTAGTGCTGGTATGATCGCATCCATTAACTCGCTGTTCCAATTTGTTTATATGGTCTTACCCATCCTTCCAGTTCTTCAAACCTTACCCCACTCCCCCCTGATTCTTTGAACGCTCATAACTTCGCGCTCGGACCTCCGTTTTCAGTGATCATTTTTTTCAAACCGCTTATCTTTTCGAGATGTACGCCGTGGCGTCCCGCGCTCCTCTTAAATTGGCTGGAAACGGGAAAAAAATGGATTTTGACGAAAAAAGGGGTGCAACACGAGCACTTCCCAGGAGGTCACCCATCCTAGTATTACTCTCGCCCAAGCACGCTTAAATGCGGAGTTCTGACGGGATCCGTTGCATTAGTGTTGGTATGATCGCATCCATTAACTCACTGCTCCGATTTCTGTATATGGTCTTACCCATCCTTCCGTTTCGTCACACCTTACCCGACTCCCCCCTGATTCTTTGAACGCTCATAACTTCGCGCTCAGATTTCCGTTTTCAGTGATCGTTTTTTTCAATCGCTTATCTTTTCGAGATCTACGCCGTGGCATCCCGCGCTCCTCAAAAATTGGCTGGAAACGGGGAAACAAACTGGATTTTGGCGAAAAAAAGGGTGCAACACGAGGACTTCCCAAGAGGTCACCCATCCTAGTACAACTCTCGCCCAAGCACGCTTAACTGCGGAGTTCAGATGGAATCCGGTGCATTAGTCTTTGGTATGATCGCATCCATTAACTCTTTGCTCCAATTTGTTTATATGGTCTTACCCATCCTTCCGAGTTCTTCAAACCTTACCCCACTCCCCTTGATTCTTTGAACGCTCATAACTTCGCGCTCGGACCTCCGTTTTAAGTGATCATTTTTTTCAAACCGCTTATCTTTTCGAGATGTACGCCGTGGCGTCCCGCGCTCCTCTAAAATTGGCTGGAAACGGGAAAAAAATGGATTTTGGCGAAAAAATGGGTGCAACACGAGCACTTCCCAGGAGGTCACCCATCCTAGTACTACTCTCGCCCAAGCAAGCTTAAATGCGGAGTTCTGATGGGATCCGGTGCATTAGTGTTGGTATGATCGCATCCATTAACTCTTTGCTCCGATTTACGTATATGGTCTTACCCATCCTTCCGTTTCGTCACACCTTACCCCACTCCCCCCTGATTCTTTGAACGCTCATAACTTCGCGCTCAGATTTCCGTTTTCAGTGATCGTTTTTTTCAATCGCTTATCTTTTCGAGATCTACGCCGTGGCATCCCGCGCTCCTCAAAAATTGGCTGGAAACGGGGAAACAAACTGGATTTTGGCGAAAAAAGGGGTGTAACATGAGGACTTCCCAAGAATCACCCATACTAGTACTACTCTCGCCAAAGCACTCTTAACTGTGGAGTTCATATGGGATCCGGTGCATTAGTGCTGGTATGATCGCATCCATTAACTCACTGCTCCAATTTATTTATATGGTCTTACCCATCTTTCCGGTTCTTCACACCTTACCCCCCCTGATTCTTTGAACGCTCATAACTTCGCGCTCGGACCTCCGTTTTCAGTGATCATTTTTTTCAAACTCTTATCTTTTCGAGATGTACGCCGTGGCGTCCCGCGCTCCTCTAAAATTGGCTGGAAACGGGAAAAAAATGGATTTTGGCGAAAAAAGGGGTGCAACACGAGCACTTCCCAGGAGGTCACCCATCCTAGTACTACTCTCGCCCAAGCACGCTTAACTGCGGAGTTCTGATGGAATACGGTGCATTAGTGCTGGTATGATCGCATCCATTAACTCGCTGTTCCAATTTGTTTATATGGTCTTACCCATCCTTCCAGTTCTTCAAACCTTACCCCACTCCCCCCTGATTCTTTGAACGCTCATAACTTCGCGCTCGGACCTCCGTTTTCAGTGATCATTTTTTTCAAACCGCTTATCTTTTCGAGATGTACGCCGTGGCGTCCCGCGCTCCTCTTAAATTGGCTGGAAACGGGAAAAAAAATGGATTTTGACGAAAAAAGGGGTGCAACACGAGCACTTCCCAGGAGGTCACCCATCCTAGTATTACTCTCGCCCAAGCACGCTTAAATGCGGAGTTCTTACGGGATCCGTTGCATTAGTGTTGGTATGATCGCATCCATTAACTCACTGCTCCGATTTCTGTATATGGTCTTACCCATCCTTCCGTTTCGTCACACCTTACCCGACTCCCCCCTGATTCTTTGAACGCTCATAACTTCGCGCTCAGATTTCCGTTTTCAGTGATCGTTTTTTTCAATCGCTTATCTTTTCGAGATCTACGCCGTGGCATCCCGCGCTCCTCAAAAATTGGCTGGAAATGGGGAAACTAACTGGATTTTGGCGAAAAAAAGGGTGCAACACGAGGACTTCCCAAGAGGTCACCCATCCTAGTACAACTCTCGCCCAAGCACGCTTAACTGCGGAGTTCTGATGGAATCCGGTGCATTAGTGCTGGTATGATCGCATCCATTAACTCGCTGCTCCAATTTGTTTATATGGTCTTACCCATCCTTCCAGTTCTTCAAACCTTACCCCACTCCCCCCTGATTCTTTGAACGCTCATAACTTCGCGCTCGGACCTCCGTTTTAAGTGATCATTTTTTTCAAACCGCTTATCTTTTCGAGATGTACGCCGTGGCGTCCCGCGCTCCTCTAAAATTGGCTGGAAACGGGAAAAAAATGGATTTTGGCGAAAAAATGGGTGCAACACGAGCACTTCCCAGGAGGTCACCCATCCTAGTACTACTCTCGCCCAAGCAAGCTTAAATGCGGAGTTCTGATGGGATCCGGTGCATTAGTGTTGGTATGATCGCATCCATTAACTCACTGCTCCGATTTCTGTATATGGTCTTACCCATCCTTCCGTTTCGTCACACCTTACCCCACTCCCCCCTGATTCTTTGAACGCTCATAACTTCGCGCTCAGATTTCCGTTTTCAGTGATCGTTTTTTTCAATCGCTTATCTTTTCGAGATCTACGCCGTGGCATCCCG
Source organism: Beta corolliflora (assembly GCA_947648045.1). NCBI lineage: Eukaryota > Viridiplantae > Streptophyta > Magnoliopsida > Caryophyllales > Amaranthaceae > Beta > Beta corolliflora. Next base: position 39,840 of record CANSZD010003180.1, read on the forward strand.
CGCTCCTCAAAAATTGGCTGGAAACGGGGAAACAAACTGGATTTTGGCGAAAAAAGGGGTGTAACACGAGGACTTCCCAAGAATCACCCATACTAGTACTACTCTCGCCAAAGCACTCTTAACTGTGGAGTTCATATGGGATCCGGTGCATTAGTGCTGGTATGATCGCATCCATTAACTCACTGCTCCAATTTATTTATATGGTCTTACCCATCTTTCCGGTTCTTCACACCTTACCCCCCCTGATTCTTTGAACGCTCATAACTTCGCGCTCGGACCTCCGTTTTCAGTGATCATTTTTTTCAAACTCTTATCTTTTCGAGATGTACGCCGTGGCGTCCCGCGCTCCTCTAAAATTGGCTGGAAACGGGAAAAAAATGGATTTTGGCGAAAAAAGGGGTGCAACACGAGCACTTCCCAGGAGGTCACCCATCCTAGTACTACTCTCGCCCAAGCACGCTTAAATGCGGAGTTCTGACGGGATCCGGTGCATTAGTGTTGGTATGATCGCATCCATTAACTCACTGCTCCGATTTCTGTATATGGTCTTACCCATCCTTCCGTTTCGTCACACCTTACCCCACTCCCCCCTGATTCTTTGAACGCTCATAACTTCGCGCTCAGATTTCCGTTTTCAGTGATCGTTTTTTTCAATCGCTTATCTTTTCGAGATCTACGCCGTGGCATCCCGCGCTCCTCAAAAATTGGCTGGAAACGGGGAAACAAACTGGATTTTGGCGAAAAAAGGGGTGTAACACGAGGACTTCCCAAGAATCACCCATACTAGTACTACTCTCGCCAAAGCACTCTTAACTGTGGAGTTCATATGGGATCCGGTGCATTAGTGCTGGTATGATCGCATCCATTAACTCACTGCTCCAATTTATTTATATGGTCTTACCCATCTTTCCGGTTCTTCACACCTTACCCCCCCTGATTCTTTGAACGCTCATAACTTCGCGCTCGGACCTCCGTTTTCAGTGATCTTTTTTTTCAAACCGCTTATCTTTTCGAGATGTACGCCATGGCTTCCCGCGCTCCTAAAAAATTGGCATGAAACGAGAAAAAAAAATATTTCGGCGAAAAAGGGGTGCAACACGAGGACTTCCCAGGAGGTCACCCATCCTAGTACTACTCTCGCCCAAGCACGCTAAACTGCGGAGTTCTGATGGGATCCGGTGTATTATTGCTGGTATAATCGCATCCATTAACTCACTGCTCCGGTTTCTGTATATGGACTTACCCATCCTTCCGTTTCGTCACACCTTACCCCACCCCCCTGATTCTTTGAACGCTCATAACTTCACGCTCAGATTTCCGATTTCAGTGATCGTTTTATTCAATCGCTTATCTTTTCGAGATCTACGCCGTGGCATCCCGCCCTCCTCAAAAATTTCTTTGGAAACGGGAAACAAATCGGATTTTGGCGAAAAAAGGGGTGCAACACAAGGACTTCCCAGGAATCACCCATACTAGTACTACTCTCGCCAAAGCACGCTTAACTGCGGAGTTCTTATGGGATCCGGTGCATTAGTGCTGGTATGATCGCATCCATTAAAGCACTGCTCCAATTTGTTTATATGGTCTTACCCATCCTTCCGGTTCTTCACACCATACCCCCTCTGATTCTTTGAACGCTCATAATTTCGCGCTCAGACAGCCGTTTTCAGTGATAGTTTTTTTCAAACCGCTTATCTATTCGAGATCTACGCCATGACATCCCGCGCTCGTCCTAAATTGGCAGGAAACGGGGTAAAAACTTGATTTTGGCGAAAAATGGGGTGCATCACGAGGACTTCCCAGGAGGTCACCCATCTTAGTACAACTCTCGCCCAAGCACGTTAAACTGCGGAGTTCTGATGGGATCCGGTGCATTAGTGCTGGTATGATCGCATCCATCAAGTCACTGCTCCAATTTGTTTATATGGTCTTAGCCATCCTTCCGGTTCTTCACACCATACCCCCCCTGATTCTTTGAACGCTCATAACTTTGCGCTCGGACCTCCGTTTCCAGTGATCTTTTTTTTCAAACCGCTTATCTTTTCGAGATGTACGCCGTTGCGTCCCGCGCTCCTCAAAAATTGCCTGGAAACGGGAAAAAATGGATTTTGGCGAGAAAAGGGGTGCAACACGAGGACTTCCCAAGAGGTCACCCATCCTAGTACTACTCTCGGCCAAGCACGTTAAACTGCGGAGTTCTGATGGGATCCGGTGCATTAGTGCTGGTATGATCGCATCCATTAACTCACTGCTCCAATTTGTTTATATGGTCTTACCCAATCTTCTAGTTCTTCACACCTTACCCCACTCCCCCCTGATTCTTTGAACGCTCATAACTTCGCGGTCGGAGCTCCGTTTTCAGTGATCTTTTTTTTCAAACCGCTTATCTTTTCGAGATCTATGCCGTGGCATCCCGCGCTTCTCAAAAATTTACTGGCAACGGGAAAAAAACTGGATTTTGGCGAAAAAAAGGGTGCAACACGAGGAATTCCCAAGAGGTCACCCATCCTAGTACTACTCTCGCCCAAGCACGCTTAACTGCGGAGTTCTGATGGAATCCGGTGCATTAGTGCTGGTATGATCGCATCCATTAACTCGCTGTTCCAATTTGTTTATATGGTCTTACCCATCCTTCCAGTTCTTCAAACCTTACCCCACTCCCCCCTGATTCTTTGAACGCTCATAACTTCGCGCTCAGATTTCCGTTTTCAGTGATCGTTTTTTTCAATCGCTTATCTTTTCGAGATCTACGCCGTGGCATCCCGCGCTCCTCAAAAATTGGCTGGAAACGGGGAAACAAACTGGATTTTGGCGAAAAAAGGGGTGCAACACGAGGACTTCCCAAGAATCACCCATACTAGTACTACTCTCGCCAAAGCACTCTTAACTGCGGAGTTCATATGGGATCCGGTGCATTAGTGCTGGTATGATCGCATCCATTAACTCGCTGCTCCAATTTGTTTATATGGTCTTACCCATCCTTCCAGTTCTTCAAACCTTACCCCACTCCCCCCTGATTCTTTGAACGCTCATAACTTCGCGCTCGGACCTCCGTTTTCAGTGATCATTTTTTTCAAACCGCTTATCTTTTCGAGATGTACGCCGTGGCGTCCCGCGCTCCTCTAAAATTGGCTGGAAACGGGAAAAAAAATGGATTTTGGCGAAAAAAGGGGTGCAACACGAGCACTTCCCAGGAGGTCACCCATCCTAGTACTACTCTCGCCCAAGCACGCTTAAATGCGGAGTTCTGACGGGATCCGGTGCATTAGTGTTGGTATGATCGCATCCATTAACTCACTGCTCCGATTTCTGTATATGGTCTTACCCATCCTTCCGTTTCGTCACACCTTACCCCACTCCCCCCTGATTCTTTGAACGCTCATAACTTCGCGCTCAGATTTCCGTTTTCAGTGATCGTTTTTTTCAATCGCTTATCTTTTCGAGATCTACGCCGTGGCATCCCGCGCTCCTTAAAAATTGGCTGGAAACGGGGAAACAAACTGGATTTTGGCGAAAAAAGGGGTGCAACACGAGGACTTCCCAAGAATCACCCATACTAGTACTACTCTCGCCAAAGCACTCTTAACTGCGGAGTTCATATGGGATCCGGTGCATTAGTGCTGGTATGATCGCATCCATTAACTCACTGCTCCAATTTGTTTATATGGTCTTACCCATCCTTCCGGTTCTTCACACCTTACCCCCCCTGATTCTTTGAACGCTCATAACTTCGCGCTCGGACCTCCGTTTTCAGTGATCTTTTTTTTCAAACTGCTTATCTTTTCGAGATGTACGCCATGGCTTCCCGCGCTCCTCAAAAATTGGCATGAAACGGGAAAAAAAATTATTTTGGCGAAAAAAGGGGTGCAACACGAGGACTTCCCAGGAGGTCACCCATCCTAGTACTACTCTCGCCCAAGCACGCTAAACTGCGGAGTTCTGATGGGATCCGGTGCATTAGTGCTGGTATAATCGCATCCATTAACTCACTGCTCCGGTTTCTGTATATGGACTTACCCATCCTTCCGTTTCGTCACACCTTACCCCACCCCCCTGATTCTTTGAACGCTCATAACTTCACGCTCAGATTTCCGATTTCAGTGATCGTTTTATTCAATCGCTTATCTTTTCGAGATCTATGCCGTGGCATCCCGCCCTCCTCAAAAATTTGCTGGAAACGGGGAAACAAACTGGATTTTGGCGAAAAAAGGGGTGCAACACAAGGACTTCCCAGGAATCACCCATACTAGTACTACTCTCGCCAAAGCACGCTTAACTGCGGAGTTCTTATGGGATCCGGTGCATTAGTGCTGGTATGATCGCATCCATTAAAGCACTGCTCCAATTTGTTTATATGGTCTTACCCATCCTTCCGGTTCTTCACACCATACCCCCTCTGATTCTTTGAACGCTCATAATTTCGCGCTCGGACAGCCGTTTTCAGTGATAGTTTTTTTCAAACCGCTTATCTTTTAGAGATCTACGCCATGACATCCCGCGCTCGTCCTAAATTGGCAGGAAACGGGGTAAAAACTTGATTTTGGCGAAAAATGGGGTGCATCACGAGGACTTCCCAGGAGGTCACCCATCCTAGTACAACTCTCGCCCAAGCACGTTAAACTGCGGAGTTCTGATGGGATCCGGTGCATTAGTGCTGGTATGATCGCATCCATCAAGTCACTGCTCCAATTTGTTTATATGGTCTTAGCCATCCTTCCGGTTCTTCACACCATACCCCCCCTGATTCTTTGAACGCTCATAACTTTGCGCTCGGACCTCCGTTTCCAGTGATCTTTTTTTTCAAACCGCTTATCTTTTCGAGATGTACGCCGTTGCGTCCCGCGCTCCTCAAAAATTGCCTGGAAACGGGAAAAAATGGATTTTGGCGAGAAAAGGGGTGCAACACGAGGACTTCCCAAGAGGTCACCCATCCTAGTACTACTCTCGGCCAAGCACGTTAAACTGCGGAGTTCTGATGGGATCCGGTGCATTAGTGCTGGTATGATCGCATCCATTAACTCACTGCTCCAATTTGTTTATATGGTCTTACCCATCCTTCCAGTTCTTCACACCTTACCCCACTCCCGCCTGATTCTTTGAACGCTCATAACTTCGCGCTCGTACCTCCGTTTTCAGTGATATTTTTTTTCAAACAGCTTATCTTTTCGAGATGTACGTCGTGGCGTCCCGCGCTCCTCAAAAATTGGCTGGAAACGGGAAAAAATTGATTTTGGCGAAAAAAGGGGTGCAATACGAGGACTTCCCAGGAGGTCACCGATCCTAGTACTAATCTCGCCCAAGAACGCTTAACTGCGGAGATATGATGGGATCCGGTGCATTAGTGCTGGTATGATGGCATCCATTAACTCACTGCTCCAATTTGTTTATATGGTCTTACCCAATCTTCTAGTTCTTCACACCTTACCCCACTCCCCCCCTGATTCTTTGAACGCTCATAACTTCGCGGTCGGAGCTCCGTTTTCAGTGATCTTTTTTTTCAAACCGCTTATCTTTTCGAGATCTATGCCGTGGCATCCCGCGCTTCTCAAAAATTGGCTGGCAACGGGAAAAAAACTGGATTTTGGCGAAAAAAGGGTGCAACACGAGGACTTCCCAAGAGGTCACCCATCCTAGTACTACTCTCGCCCAAGCACGCTTAACTGCGGAGTTCTGATGGAATCCGGTGCATTAGTGCTGGTATGATCGCATCCATTAACTCGCTGTTCCAATTTGTTTATATGGTCTTACCCATCCTTCCAGTTCTTCAAACCTTACCCCACTCCCCCCTGATTCTTTGAACGCTCATAACTTCGCGCTCAGATTTCCGTTTTCAGTGATCGTTTTTTTCAATCGCTTATCTTTTCGAGATCTACGCCGTGGCATCCCGCGCTCCTCAAAAATTGGCTGGAAACGGGGAAACAAACTGGATTTTGGCGAAAAAAGGGGTGCAACACGAGGACTTCCCAAGAATCACCCATACTAGTACTACTCTCGCCAAAGCACTCTTAACTGCGGAGTTCATATGGGATCCGGTGCATTAGGCTGGTATGATCGCATCCATTAACTCGCTGCTCCAATTTGTTTATATGGTCTTACCCATCCTTCCAGTTCTTCAAACCTTACCCCACTCCCCCCTGATTCTTTGAACGCTCATAACTTCGCGCTCGGACCTCCGTTTTCAGTGATCATTTTTTTCAAACCGCTTATCTTTTCGAGATGTACGCCGTGGCGTCCCGCGCTCCTCTAAAATTGGCTGGAAACGGGAAAAAAATGGATTTTGGCGAAAAAAGGGGTGCAACACGAGCTCTTCCCAGGAGGTCACCCATCCTAGTACTACTCTCGCCCAAGCACGCTTAAATGCGGAGTTCTGACGGGATCCGGTGCATTAGTGTTGGTATGATCGCATCCATTAACTCACTGGTCCGATTTCTGTATATGGTCTTACCCATCCTTCCGTTTCGTCACACCTTACCCCACTCCCCCCTGATTCTTTGAACGCTCATAACTTCACGCTCAGATTTCCGTTTTCAGTGATCGTTTTTTTCAATCGCTTATCTTTTCGAGATCTACGCCGTGGCATCCCGCGCTCCTCAAAAATTGGCTGGAAACGGGGAAACAAACTGGATTTTGGCGAAAAAAGGGGTGCAACACGAGGACTTCCCAAGAATCACCCATACTAGTACTACTCTCGCCAAAGCACTCTTAACTGCGGAGTTCATATGGGATCCGGTGCATTAGTGCTGGTATGATCGCATCCATTAACTCACTGCTCCAATTTGTTTATATGGTCTTACCCATCCTTCCGGTTCTTCACAGCTTACCCCCCCTGATTCTTTGAACGCTCATAACTTCGCGCTCGGACCTCCGTTTTCAGTGATCTTTTTTTTCAAACTGCTTATCTTTTCGAGATGTACGCCATGGCTTCCCGCGCTCCTCAAAAATTGGCATGAAACGGGAAATAAAATTATTTTGGCGAAAAAAGGGGTGCAACACGAGGACTTCCCAGGAGGTCACCCATCCTAGTACAACTCTCGCCCAAGCACGTTAAACTGCGGAGTTCTGATGGGATCCGGTGCATTAGTGCTGGTATGATCTCATCCATCAAGTCACTGCTCCAATTTGTTTATATGGTCTTAGCCATCCTTCCGGTTCTTCACACCATACCCCCCCTGATTCTTTGAACGCTCATAACTTTGCGCTCGGACCTCCGTTTCCAGTGATCTTTTTTTTCAAACCGCTTATCTTTTCGAGATGTACGCCGTTGCGTCCCGCGCTCCTCAAAAATTGCCTGGAAACGGGAAAAAATGGATTTTGGCGAGAAAAGGGGTGCAACACGAGGACTTCCCAAGAGGTCACCCATCCTAGTACTACTCTCGGCCAAGCACGTTAAACTGCGGAGTTCTGATGGGATCCGGTGCATTAGTGCTGGTATGATCGCATCCATTAACTCACTGCTTCAATTTGTTTATATGGTCTTACCCATCCTTCCAGTTCTTCACACCTTACCCCACTCCCCCCTGATTCTTTGAACGCTCATAACTTCGCGCTCGTACCTCCGTCTTCAGTGATATTTTTTTTCAAACAGCTTATCTTTTCGAGATGTACGTCGTGGCATCCCGCGCTCCTCAAAAATTGGCTGGAAACGGGAAAATATTGATTTTGGCGAAAAAAGGGGTGTAATACGAGGACTTCCCAGGAGGTCACTGATCCTAGTACTAATCTCGCCCAAGAACGCTTAACTGCGGAGATATGATGGGATCCGGTGCATTAGTGCTGGTATGATGGCATCCATTAACTCACTGCTCCAATTTGTTTATATGGTCTTACCCAATCTTCTAGTTCTTCACACCTTACCCCACTCCCCCCCTGATTCTTTGAACGCTCATAACTTCGCGGTCGGACCTCCGTTTTCAGTGATCTTTTTTTTCAAACCGCTTATCTTTTCGAGATCTACGCTGTGGCATCCCGCGCTCCTCAAAAATTGGCTGGAAACGGGGAAACAAACTGGATTTTGGCGAAAAAAGGGGTGCAACACGAGGACTTCCCAAGAATCACCCATACTAGTACTACTCTCGCTAAAGCACTCTTAACTGCGGAGTTCATATGGGATCCGGTGCATTAGTGCTGGTATGATCGCATCCATTAACTCACTGCTCCAATTTGTTTATATGGTCTTACCCATCCTTCCGGTTCTTCACACCTTACCCCCCCTGATTCTTTGAACGCTCATAATTTCGTGCTCGGACCTCCCTTTTCAGTGATCTTTTTTTTCAAACTGCTTATCTTTTCGAGATGTACGCCATGGCTTCCCGCGCTCCTCAAAAATTGGCATGAAACGGGAAAAAAAATTATTTTGGCGAAAAAAGGGGTGCAACACGAGGACTTCCCAGGAGGTCACCCATCCTAGTACTACTCTCGCCCAAGCACGCTAAACTGCGGAGTTCTGATGGGATCCGGTGCATTAGTGCTGGTATGATCGCATCCATTAAAGCACTGCTCCAATTTGTTTATATGGTCTTACCCATCCTTCCGGTTCTTCACACCATACCCCCTCTGATTCTTTGAACGCTCATAATTTCGTGCTCGGACAGCCGTTTTCAGTGATAGTTTTTTTGAAACCGCTTATCTTTTCGAGATCTACGCCATGACATCCCGCGCTCGTCCTAAATTGGCAGGAAACGGGGTAAAAACTTGATTTTGGCGAAAAATGGGGTGCATCACGAGGACTTCCTAGGAGGTCACCCATCCTAGTACAACTCTCGCCCAAGCACGTTAAACTGCGGAGTTCTGATGGGATCCGGTGCATTAGTGCTGGTATGATCGCATCCATCAAGTCACTGCTGCAATTTATTTATATGGTCTTAGCCATCCTTCCGGTTCTTCACACCATACCCCCCCTGATTCTTTGAACGCTCATAACTTTGCGCTCGGACCTCCGTTTCCAGTGATCTTTTTTTTCAAACCGCTTATCTTTTCGAGATGTACGCCGTTGCGTCCCGCGCTCCTCAAAAATTGCCTGGAAACGATAAAAAATGGATTTTGGCGAGAAAAGGGGTGCAACACGAGGACTTCCCAAGAGGTCACCCATCCTAGTACTACTCTCGGCCAAGCACGTTAAACTGCGGAGTTCTGATGGGATCCGGTGCATTAGTGCTGGTATGATCGCATCCATTAACTCACTGCTTCAATTTGTTTATATGGTCTTACCCATCCTTCCAGTTCTTCACACCTTACCCCACTCCCCCCTGATTCTTTGAACGCTTATAACTTCGCGCTCGTACCTCCGTTTTCAGTGATATTTTTTTTCAAACAGCTTATCTTTTCGAGATGTACGTCGTGGCGTCCCGCGCTCCTCAAAAATTGGCTGGAAACGGGAAAATATTGATTTTGGCGAAAAAAGGGGTGCAATACGAGGACTTCCCAGGAGGTCACTGATCCTAGTACTAATCTCGCCCAAGAACGCCTAACTGCGGAGATATGATGGGATCCGGTGCATTAGTGCTGGTATGATGGCATCCATTAACTCACTGCTCTAATTTGTTTATATGGTCTTACCCAATCTTCTAGTTCTTCACACCTTACCCCACTCCCCCCCTGATTCTTTGAACGCTCATAACTTCGCGGTCGGAACTCCGTTTTCAGTGATCTTTTTTTTCAAACCGCTTATCTTTTCGAGATCTACGCCGTGGCATCCCGCGCTCCTCAAAAATTGGCTGGAAACGGGGAAACAAACTGGATTTTGGCGAAAAAAGGGGTGCAACACGAGGACTTCCCAAGAATCACCCATACTAGTACTACTCTCGCCAAAGCACTCTTAACTGCGGAGTTCATATGGGATCCGGTGCATTAGTGCTGGTATGATCGCATCCATTAACTCACTGCTCCAATTTGTTTATATGGTCTTACCCATCCTTCCGGTTCTTCACACCTTACCCCCCCTAATTCTTTGAACGCTCATAATTTCGTGCTCGGACCTCCGTTTTCAGTGATCTTTTATTTCAAACTGCTTATCTTTTCGAGATGTACGCCATGGCTTCCCGCGCTCCTCAAAAATTGGCATGAAACGGGAAAACAAATTATTTTGGCGAAAAAAGGGGTGCAACACGAGGACTTCCCAGGAGGTCACCCATCCTAGTACTACTCTCGCCCAAGCACGCTAAACTGCGGAGTTCTGATGGGATCCGGTGCATTAGTGCTGGTATGATCGCATCCATTAAAGCACTGCTCCAATTTGTTTATATGGTCTTACCCATCCTTCCGGTTCTTCACACCATACCCCCTCTGATTCTTTGAACGCTCATAATTTCGCGCTCGGACAGCCGTTTTCAGTGATAGTTTTTTTGAAACCGCTTATCTTTTCGAGATCTACGCCATGACATCCCGCGCTCGTCCTAAATTGGCAGGAAACGGGGTAAAAACTTGATTTTGGCGAAAAATGGGGTGCATCACGAGGACTTCCTAGGAGGTCACCCATCCTAGTACAACTCTCGCCCAAGCACGTTAAACTGCGGAGTTCTGATGGGATCCGGTGCATTAGTGCTGGTATGATCGCATCCATCAAGTCACTGCTCCAATTTGTTTATATGGTCTTAGCCATCCTTCCGGTTCTTCACACCATACCCCCCTGATTCTTTGAACGCTCATAACTTTGCGCTCGGACCTCCGTTTCCAGTGATCTTTTTTTTCAAACCGCTTATCTTTTCGAGATGTACGCTGTTGCGTCCCGCGCTCCTCAAAAATTGCCTGGAAACGGGAAAAAATGGATTTTGGCGAGAAAAGGGGTGCAACACGAGGACTTCCCAAGAGGTCAGCCATCCTAGTACTACTCTCGGCCAAGCACGTTAAACTGCGGAGTTCTGATGGGATCCGGTGCATTAGTGCTGGTATGATCGCATCCATTAACTCACTGCTCCAATTTGTTTATATGGTCTTACCCATCCTTCCAGTTCTTCACACCTTACCCCACTCCCCCCTGATTCTTTGAACGCTCATAACTTCGCGCTAGTACCTCCGTTTTCAGTGATATTTTTTTTCAAACAGCTTATCTTTTCGAGATGTACGTCGTGGCGTCCCGCGCTCCTCAAAAATTGGCTGGAAACGGGAAAAAATTGATTTTGGCGAAAAAAGGGGTGCAATACGAGGACTTCCCAGGAGGTCACCGATCCTAATACTAATCTCGCCCAAGAACGCTTAACTGCGGAGATATGATGGGATCCGGTGCATTAGTGCTGGTATGATGGCATCCATTAACTCACTGCTCCAATTTGTTTATATGGTCTTACCCAATCTTCTAGTTCTTCACACCTTACCCCACTCCCCCTTGATTCTTTGAACGCTCATAACTTCGCGGTCGGACCTCCGTTTTCAGTGATCTTTTTTTTCAAACCGCTTATCTTTTCGAGATCTATGCCGTGGCATCCCGCGCTTCTCAAAAATTGACTGGCAACGGGAAAAAAACTGGATTTTGGCGAAAAAAAGGGTGCAACACGAGGACTTCCCAAGGGTCACCCATCCTAGTACTACTCTCGCCCAAGCACGCTTAACTGCGGAGTTCTGATGGAATCCGGTGCATTAGTGCTGGTATGATCGCATCCATTAACTCGCTGTTCCAATTTGTTTATATGGTCTTACCCATCCTTCCAGTTCTTCAAACCTTATCCCCACTCCCCCCTGATTCTTTGAACGCTCATAACTTCGTGCTCAGATTTCCGTTTTCAGTGATCGTTTTTTTAATCGCTTATCTTTTCGAGATCTATGCCGTGGCATCCCGCGCTCCTCAAAAATTGACTGGAAACGGGGAAACAAACTGGATTTTGGCGAAAAAAGGGGTGCAACACGAGGACTTCCCAAGAATCACCCATACTAGTACTACTCTCGCCAAAGCACTCATAACTGCGGAGTTCATATGGGATCCGGGGCATTAGTGCTGGTATGATCGCATCCATTAACTCGCTGCTCCAATTTATTTATATGGTCTTACCCATCCTTCCAGTTCTTCAAACCTTACCCCACTCCCCCCTGATTCTTTGAACGCTCATAACTTCGCGCTCGGACCTCCGTTTTCAGTGATCATTTTTTTCAAACCGCTTATCTTTTCGAGATGTACGCCGTGGCGTCCCGCGCTCCTCTAAAATTGGCTGGAAACGGGAAAAAAATGGATTTTGGCGAAAAAAGGGGTGCAACATCCTAGTACTACTCTCGCCCATCCTAGTACTACTCTCGCCCAAGCACGCTTAAATGCGGAGTTCTGACGGGATCCGGTGCATTAGTGTTGGTATGATCGCATCCATTAACTCACTGGTCCGATTTCTGTATATGGTCTTACCCATCCTTCCGTTTCGTCACACCTTACCCCACTCCCCCCTGATTCTTTGAACGTTCATAACTTCGCGCTCAGATTTCCGTTTTCAGTGATCGTTTTTTTCAATCGCTTATCTTTTCGAGATCTACGCCGTGGCATCCCGCGCTCGTCAAAAATTGGCTGGAAACGGGGAAACAAACTGGATTTTGGCGAAAAAAGGGGTGCAACACGAGGATTTCCCAAGAATCACCCATACTAGTACTACTCTCGCCAAAGCACTCTTAACTGCGGAGTTCATATGGGATCCGGTGCATTAGTGCTGGTATGATCGCATCCATTGACTCACTGCTCCAATTTGTTTTTATGGTCTTACCCATCCTTCCGGTTCTTCACACCTTACCCCCCCTGATTCTTTGAACGCTCATAACTTCGCGCTCGGACCTCCGTTTTCAGTGATCTTTTTTTTCAAACTGCTTATCTTTTCGAGATGTACGCCATGGCTTCCCGCGCTCCTAAAATATTGGCATGAAACGGGAAAAAAAATTATTTTGGCGAAAAAAGGGGTGCAACACGAGGACTTCCCAGGAGGTCACCCATCCTAGTACTACTCTCGCCCAAGCACGCTAAACTGCGGAGTTCTGATGGGATCCGGTGCATTAGTGCTGGTATGATCGCATCCATTAACTCACTGCTCCGGTTTCTGTATATGGACTTACCCATCCTTCCGTTTCGTCACACCTTACCCCACCCCCCTGATTCTTTGAACGCTCATAACTTCGCGCTCAGATTTCCGATTTCAGTGATCGTTTTATTCAATCGCTTATCTTTTCGAGATCTACGCCGTGGCATCCCGCGCTCCTCAAAAATTGGCTGGAAATGGGGAAACAAACTGGATTTTGGCGAAAAAAGGGGTGCAACACAAGGACTTCCCAGGAATCACCCATACTAGTACTACTCTCCCCAAAGCACGGTTAACTGCGGAGTTCTTATGGGATCCGGTGCATTAGTGCTGGTATGATCGCATCCATTAACTCACTTTTCCAATTTGTTTATATGGTCTTACCCATCCATCCGGTTCTTCACACCTTACCCCCCCGATTCTTTGAACGCTCATAATTTCGCGCTCGGACAGCCGTTTTCAGTGATAGTTTTTTTCAAACCGCTTATCTTTTCGAGATCTACGCCATGACATCCCGCGCTCGTCCTAAATTGGAAGGAAACGGGGTAAAAACTGGATTTTGGCGAAAAATGGGGTGCATCACGAGGACTTCCCAGGAGGTCACCCATCCTAGTACAACTCTCGCCCAAGCACGTTAAACTGCGGAGTTCTGATGGGATCCGGTGCATTAGTGCTGGTATGATCGCATCCATCAAGTCACTGCTCCAATTTGTTTATATGGTCTTACCCATCCTTCCGGTTCTTCACACCATACCCCCCCTGATTCTTTGAACGCTCATAACTTTGCGCTCGGACCTCCGTTTCCAGTGATCTTTTTTTTCAAACCGCTTATCTTTTCGAGATGTACGCCGTGGCGTCCCGCGCTCCTTAAAAATTGCCTGGAAACGGGAAAAAATGGATTTTGGCGAGAAAAGGGGTGCAACACGAGGACTTCCCAAGAGGTCACCCATCCTAGTACTACTCTCGGCCAAGCACGTTAAACTGCGGAGTTCTGATGGGATCCGGTGCATTAGTGCTGGTATGATCGCATCCATTAACTCACTGCTCCAATTTGTTTATATGGTCTTAACCATCCTTCCATTTCTTCACACCTTACCCCACTCCCCCCTGATTCTTTGAACGCTCATAACTTCGCGCTCGTACCTCCGTTTTCAGTGATATTTTTTTTCAAACAGCTTATCTTTTCGAGATGTACGTCGTGGCGTCCCGCGCTCCTTAAAAATTGGCGGTAAACGGGAAAAAATTGATTTTGGCGAAAAAAGGGGTGCAACACGTGGACTTCGTACTAATCTCGCCCAAGAACGCTTAACTGCGGAGATATGATGGGATCCGGTGCATTAGTGCTGGTATGATGGCATCCATTAACTCACTGCTCAAATTTGTTTATATGGTCTTACCCAATCTTCTAGTTCTTCACACCTTACCCCACTCCCCCCCTGATTCTTTGAACGCTCATAACTTCGCGGTCGGACCTCCGTTTTCAGTGATCTTTTTTTTCAAACCGCTTATCTCTTCGAGATCTATGCCGTGGCATCCCGCGCTTCTCAAAAATTGACTGGCAACGGGAAAAAAAACTGGATTTTGGTGAAAAAAAGGGTGCAACACGAGGGCTTCCCAAGAGGTCACCCATCCTAGTACTACTCTCGCCCAAGCACGCTTAACTGCGGAGTTCTGATGGAATCCGGTGCATTAGTGCTGGTATGATCGCATCCATTAACTCGCTGTTCCAATTTGTTTATATGGTCTTACCCATCCTTCCAGTTCTTCAAACCTTACCCCACTCCCCCCTGATTCTTTGAACGATCATAACTTCGCGCTCGGACCTCCATTTTCAGTGATCATTTTTTTCAAACCGCTTATCTTTTCGTGATGTACGCCGTGGCGTCCCACACTCCTCTTAAATTGGCTGGAAACGGGAAAAAAAATGGATTTTGGCGAAAAAAGGGGTGCAACACGAGCACTTCCCAGGAAGTCACCCATCCTAGTTTTTCTCTCGCCCAAGCACGCTTAAATGCGGAGTTCTGACGGTATCCGGTGCATTAGTGTTGGTATGATCGCATCCATTAACTCACTGCTCCGATTTCTGTATATGGTCTTACCCATCCTTCCGTTTCGTCACACCTTACCCGACTCCCCCCTGATTCTTTGAATGCTCATAACTTCGCGCTCAGATTTCCGTTTTCAGTGATCATTTTTTTCAATCGCTTATCTTTTCGAGATCTACGCCGTGGCATCCCGCGCTCCTCAAAAATTGGCTGGAAACGGGGAAACAAACTGGATTTTGGCGAAAAAAGGGGTGCAACACGAGGACTTCCCAAGAATCACCCATACTAGTACTACTCTCGCCAAAGCACGCTTAACTGCGGAGTTCATATGGGATCTGGTGCATTAGTGCTGGTATCATCGCATCCATTAACTCACTGCTCCAATTTGTTTATATGGTCTTACCCATCCTTCCGGTTCTTCACACCTTACCCCCCCTGATTCTTTGAACGCTCATAACTTTGCGCTCGGACATCCGTTTTCAGTGATCTTTTTTTTCAAACCGCTTATCTTTTCTAGATGTACGTCGTGGCGTCCCGCGCTCCTCAAAAATTGGCTGGAAACGGGAGAAAATGGATTTTGGCGAAAAAAGGGGTGCAACACGAGGACTTCCCAGGAGGTCACCCATCCTAGTACTACTCTCGCCCAAGCACGTTAAACTGCGGAGTTCTGATGGGATCCGGTGCATTAGTGCTGGTATGATCGCATCCATTAACTCACTGCTCCTATTTGTTTATATGGTCTTACCCATCCTTTCGGTTCTTCACACCTTACCCCCCCGATTCTTTAAACGCTCATAACTTTGCGCTCGGACCTCCGTTTCCAGTGATCTTTTTTTTCAATCCGCTTATCTTTTCGAGATGTACGCCGTGGCGTCCGGCGCTCCTCAAAAATTGCCTGGAAACGAGAAAAGGGTTGCAACACGAGGACTTCCCAGGAGGTCACCCATCCTAGTACCACTCTCGCCCAAGCACGTTAAACTGCGGAGTTCTGATGGGATCCGGTGCATTAGTGCTGGTATGATCGCATCCATTAACTCACTGCTCCAATTTGTTTATATGGTCTTACCCACCCTTCCAGTTCTTCACACCTTACCCCACTCCCCCCTGATTCTTTGAACGCTCATAACTTCGCGCTCGTACCTCCGTTTTCAGTGATATTTTTTTTCAAACCGCTTATCTTTTCGAGAAGTACATCGTGGCGTCCCGCGCTCCTCAAAAATTAGCTGGAAACGGGATAAAATGGATATTGGCGAAAAAAGGGGTGCAACACGTGGACTTCCCAGGAGGTCACCCATCCTAGTACTAATCTCGCCCAAGCACGCTTAACTGCGGAGTTATGATGGGATCCGGTGCATTAGTGCTGGTATGATCGCATCCATTAACTCACTGCTCCAATTTGTTTATATGGTCTTACCCAATCTTCTAGGTCTTCACACCTTACCCCACTCCCCCCCTGATTCTTTGAACGCACATAACTTTGTGTTCGGACCTCCGTTTTCAGTGATCTTTTTTTCAAACCGCTTATCTTTTCGAGATGTACGCCGTGGCGTCCCGCACTCCTCAAAAATTGCCTGGACAGGGAAAAAAATGGATTTTGGCGAGAAAAGGGGTGCAACACGAGGACTTCCCAGGAGGTCACCCATCCTAGTACTACTCTCGCCCAAGCACGTTAAACTGCGGAGTTCTGATGGGATCCGGTGCATTAGTGCTGGTATGATCGCATCCATTAACTCACTGCTCCAATTTGTTTATATGGTCTTACCCATCCTTCCAGTTCTTGACACCTTACCCCCCCCTGATTCTTTGAACGCTCATAACTTCGCGCTCTTACCTCCGTTTTCAGTGATATTTTTATTTAAACCGCTTATCTTTTCGAGATGTACGTCGTGGCTGGAAACGGGAAAAAATGGATTTTGGCAAAAAAAGGGGTGCAACACGAGGACTTCCCAGGAGGTCACCCATCCTAGTACTAATCTCGTCCAAGCACGCTTAACTGCGGAGATATGATGGGATCCGGTGCATTAGTGTTGGTATGATCGCATCCATTAACTCACTGCTCCAATTTGTTTATATGGTCTTACCCAATCTTCTAGTTCTTCACACCTTACCACACTCCCCCCTGATTCTTTGAACGCACATAACTTTGCGTTCGGACCTCCGTTTTCAGTGATCTTTTTTTTCAAACCGCTTATCTTTTCGAGATGTACGCCGTGGCGTCCCGCACTCCTCAAAAATTGCCTGGACAGGGAAAAAAATGGATTTTGGCGAGAAAAGGGGTGCAACACGAGGACTTCCCAGGAGGTCACCCATCCTAGTACTACTCTCGCCCAAGCACGTTAAACTGCGGAGTTCTGATGGGATCCGGTGCATTAGTGCTGGTATGATCGCATCCATTAACTCACTGCTCCAATTTGTTTATATGGTCTTACCCATCCTTCCAGTTCTTGACACCTTACCCCCCCTGATTCTTTGAACGCTCATAACTTCGCGCTCTTACCTCCGTTTTCAGTGATATTTTTATTTAAACCGCTAATCTTTTCGAGATGTACGTCGTGGCTGGAAACGGGAAAAAATGGATTTTGGCAAAAAAAGGGGTGCAACACGAGGACTTCCCAGGAGGTCACCCATCCTAGTACTAATCTCGTCCAAGCACGCTTAACTGCGGAGATATGATGGGATCCGGTGCATTAGTGCTGGTATGATCGCATCCATTAACTCACTGCTCCAATTTGTTTATATGGTCTTACCCAATCTTCTAGTTCTTCACACCTTACCACACTCCCCCCTGATTCTTTGAACGCTCATAACTTCGCGGTTGAACCTCCGTTTTCAGTGATCTTTTTTTTCAAACCGCTTATCTTTTCGAGATCTATGCCGTGGCATCCCGCGCCTGACAAAAATTGGCTGGCAACGGGAATAAAACTTGATTTTGGCGAAAAAAGGGGTGCAACACGAGGACTTCCCAAGAGGTCACCCATCCTAGTACTACTCTCGCCCAAGCACGCTTAACTGCGGAGTTCTGATGGAATCCGGTGCATTAATGCTGGTATGACCGCATCCATTAACTCGCTGCTCCAATTTGTTTATATGGTCTTACCCATCCTTCCAGTTCTTCAAACCTTACCCCACTCCCCCCTGATTCTTTGAACGCTCATAACTTCGCGCTCGGACCTCCGTTTTCAGTGATCATTTTTTTCAAACCCCTTATCTTTTCGAGATGTACGCCGTGGCGTCCAGCGCTCCTCGAAAATTGACTGGAAATGGGAAAAAATGGATTTTGGCGAAAAAAGGGTGCAACACGAGCACTTCCCAGGAGGTCACCCATCCTAGTTCTACTCTCGCCCAAGCACGCTTAACTGCGGAGTTCTGATGGGATCCGGTGCATTAGTGCTGGTATGATCGCATCCATTAACTCACTGCTCCGGTTTCTGTATATGGTCATACCCATCCTTCCGTTTCGTCACACCTTACCCCACTCCCCCCTGATTCTTTGAACGCTCATAACGTCACGCTATGAATTCCGTTTTTAGTGATCGTTTTTTTCAATCGCTTATCTTTTCGAGATCTACGTCGTGGCATCCCGCGCTCCTCAAAAATTGGCTGGAAACGGGGAAACAAACTGGATTTTGGCGAAAAAAGGGGTGCAACACGAGGACTTCCCAGGAATCACCCATACTAGTACTACTCTAGCCAAAGCACGCTTAACTGCGGAGTTCTTATGGGATCCGGTGCATTTGTGCTGGTATGATCGCATCCATTAACTCACTGCTCCAATTTCTTTATATGGTCATACCCATCCTTCCAGTTCTTCACACCTTACCCCACTCCCCCTGATTCTTTGAACGCTCCTAACTTCGCGCTCGCATTTCCTATTTCAGTGATCGTTTTTTTTAAACTGCTTATCTTTCCGAGATCTACCCCGTGGCATCCCGCGCTCCTCAAAAATTGGCAGGAAAAGGGAAAAAACTGGATTTTGGCGAAAAAAGGGGTGCAACACGAGGACTTCCCAAGAGGTCACCCAACCAAGTACTACTCTCTCCAAAGCACGCTTAACTGCAGAGTTCTGATGGGATCCGATGCATTAGTGCTGGTATGATCGCATCCAATAACTCACTGCTCCAATTTTTTTATATGTTCTTACCCATCCTTCCAGTTCTTCACACCTTACCCCACTCACCCCTCATTCTTTGAACGCTCATAACTTCGCCCTCGGACCTCCGTTTTCAGTGATCTTTTTTTTCAAACAGCTTATCTTTTCGAGATGTACGTCGTGGCGTCCAGCGCTCCTCAAAAATTGGTTGGAAACGGAAAAAAAATGATTTTGGCGAAAAAAGGGGTGCAACACGAGGACTTCCCAGGAGGTCACCCATCCTAGTACTACTCTCGCCAAAGCCTGCTTCACTGTGGAGTTTTGATGGGATCCGATGCATTAGTGCTGGTATGATCGCATCCATTAACTCACTGCTCCAATTTGTTTATAAGGTCTTACCCATCCTTCCGGTTCTTCACACCTTACCCCCCCTGATTCTTTGAACGCTCATAACTTCGCGCTCGGACCGCCGTTTTCAGTGTTCGTTTTTTTCAAACCGCTTATCTTTTCGAGATCTACGCCATGACGTCTCGCGCTTCTCAAAAATTGGTTTGAAACTGGAAATAAAACTGTATTTTGGCAAAAAAAGGGGTGCAACACGAGGACTTCCCAGGAGGTCACCCATCCTAGTACTACTCTCCCCCAAGCTCACTTAACTGCGGAGTTCTGATGGGATCCGGTGCATTAGTGCTGGTATGAGGGCATCCATTAACTCACTGCTCCTATTTGTTTATATGGTCTTACCCAATCTTCTAGTTCTTCACACCTTACCACACTCCCCCCTGATTCTTTGAACGCTCATAACTTCGCGGTTGGACCTCCGTTTTCAGTGATCTTTTTTTTCAAACCGCTTATCTTTTCGAGATCTATGCCGTGGCATCCCGCGCTTCTCAAAAATTGGCTGGCAAGGGGAATAAAACTTGATTTTGGCGAAAAAAGGGGTGCAACACGAGGACTTCCCAAGAGGTCACCCATCCTAGTACTACTCTCGCCCAAGCACGCTTAACTGCGGAGTTCTGATGGAATCCGGTGCATTAGTGCTGGTATGACCGCATCCATTAACTCGCTGCTCCAATTTGTTTATATGGTCTTACCCATCCTTCCAGTTCTTCAAACCTTACCCCACTCCCACCTGATTCTTTGAACGCTCATAACTTCACGCTCGGACCTCCGTTTTCAGTGATCATTTTTTTCAAACCCCTTATCTTTTCGAGATGTACGCCGTGGCGTCCCGCGCTCCTCGAAAATTGGCTGGAAATGGGAAAAAATGGATTTTGGCGAAAAAAGGGTGCAACACGAGCACTTCCCAGGAGGTCACCCATCCTAGTTCTACTCTCGCCCAAGCACGCTTAACTGCGGAGTTCTGATGGGATCCGGTGCATTAGTGCAGGTATGATCGCATCCATTAACTCACTTCTCCGATTTCTGTATATATGGTCTTACCCATCCTTCCGTTTCGTCACATTTTACCCCACTCCCCCCCTGATTCTTTGAACGCTCATAACTTTGCCCTCAGATTTCCGTTTTCAGTGATCGTTTTTTTTAATCGCTTATCTTTTCGAGATCTAAGCCGTGGCATCCCGCGCTCCTCAAAAATTGGCTGGAAACGGGGAATCAAACTGGATTTTGGCGAAAAAAGGGGTGCAACACGAGGACTTCCCAAGAATCACCCATACTAGTACTACTCTCGCCAAAGCACGCTTAACTGCGGAGTTCTTATGGGATCCGGTGCATTAGTGCTGGTATGATCGCATCCATTAACTCACTGCTCCAATTTGTTTATATGGTCTTACCCATCCTTCCGGTTCTTCACACCTTACCCCCCCTAATTCTTTGAACGCTCATAACTTTGCGCTCAGACCTCTGTTTCCAGTGATCTTTTTTTTCAAACCGCTAACCTTTTCGAGATGTACGCCGTGGCGTCCCGCGCTCCTCAAAAATTGCCTGGAAATGGGAAAAAAATGGATTTTGGCGAAAAAAGGGGTGCAACACGAGGACTTCCCAGGTGGTCACCCATCCTAGTACTTCTCTCGCCCAAACACGTGAAACTGCGGAGTTCTGATGGGATCCGGTGCATTAGTGCTGGTATGATCGCATCCATTAACTCACTGCTCCAATTTGTTTATATGGTCTTACCCATCCTTCCAGTTCTTCACACCTTACCCCACTCCCCCCTGATTCTTTGAACGCTCATAACTTCGTGCTCGTATCTCCGTTTTCAATGATATTTTTATTCAAACCGGTTATCTTTTCGAGATGTACGTCATGGCGTCCTGCGCTCCTCAAAAATTGGATGGAAACGGGGAAAAAATGGAT
Source organism: Beta corolliflora (assembly GCA_947648045.1). Classification (NCBI taxonomy): domain Eukaryota; kingdom Viridiplantae; phylum Streptophyta; class Magnoliopsida; order Caryophyllales; family Amaranthaceae; genus Beta; species Beta corolliflora. The sequence goes on from CANSZD010003180.1 coordinate 61,271, forward strand.
ATTGGCGAAAAAATGGGTGCAACACGAGGACTTCCCAGGAGGTCACCCATCCTAGTACTACTCTCGCCCAAGCACGCTAAACTGCAGAGTTCTTATGGGATCCGGTGCATTAGAGCTGGTATGATCGCATCCATTAACTCACTGCTCCAATTTGTTTATATGGTCTTACCCATCCTTCCAGTTCTTCACACCTTAACCCACCCCCCTGATTCTTTGAACGCTCATAACTTCGCGCTCGGACCTCCGTTTTCAGTGATCTTTTTTTTCATACCGCTTATCTTTTCGAGATGTACGCCATGGCTTCCCGCGCTCCTAAAAAATTGGCATAAAATGGGAAAAAAATTTATTTTGGCGAAAAAAGGGGTGCAACACGAGGACTTCCCAGGAGGTCACCCATCCTAGTACTACTCTCGCCCAAGCACGCTAAGCTGCGGAGTTCTGATGGGATCCGGTGCATTAGTGCTGGTATGATCGCATCCATTAACTCACTGCTCCGGTTTCTGTATATGGTCTTACCCATCCTTCCGTTTCGTCACACCTTACCCCACTCCCCCCTGATTCTTTGAACGCTCATAACGTCACGCTATGAATTCCGTTTTTAGTGATCGTTTTTTTCAATCGCTTATCTTTTCGAGATCTACGCCGTGGCATCCCGCGCTCCTCAAAAATTGGCTGGAAACGGGGAAAGAAACTGGATTTTGGCGAAAAAAGGGGTGCAACACGAGGACTTCCCAGGAATCACCCATACTAGTACTACTCTAGCCAAAGCACGCTTAACTGCGGAGTTCTTATGGGATCCGGTGCATTTGTGCTGGTATGATCGCATCCATTAACTCACTGCTCCAATTTCTTTATATGGTCATACCCATCCTTCCAGTTCTTCACACCTTACCCCACTCCCCCTGATTCTTTGAACGCTCCTAACTTCGCGCTCGCATTTCCTTTTTCAGTGATCGTTTTTTTTAAACTGCTTATCTTTCCGAGATCTACCACGTGGCATCCCGCGCTCCTCAAAAATTGGCAGGAAAAGGGAAAAAACTGGATTTTGGCGAAAAAAGGGGTGCAACACGAGGACTTCCCAAGAGGTCACCCAACCAAGTACTACTCTCTCCAAAGCACGCTTAACTGCAGAGTTTTGATGGGATCCGATGCATTAGTGCTGGTATGATAGCATCCAATAACTCACTGCTCCAATTTTTTTATATGGTCTTACCCATCCTTCCAGTTCTTCACACCTTACCCCACTCACCCCTCATTCTTTGAACGCTCATAACTTCGCGCTCGGACCTCCGTTTTCAGTGATCTTTTTTTTCAAACAGCTTATCTTTTCGAGATGTACGTCGTGGCGTCCAGCGCTCCTCAAAAATTGGCTGGAAACGGAAAAAAAATGATTTTGGCGAAAAAAGGGGTGCAACACGAGGACTTCCCAGGACGTCACCCATCCTAGTACTACTCTCGCCAAAGCCTGCTTCACTGTGGAGTTTTGATGGGATCCGATGCATTAGTGCTGGTATGATCGCATCCATTAACTCACTGCTCCAATTTGTTTATAAGGTCTTACCCATCCTTCCGGTTCTTCACACCTTACCCCCCCTGATTCTTTGAACGCTCATAACTTCGCGCTCGGATCGCCGTTTTCAGTGTTCGTTTTTTTCAAACCGCTTATCTTTTCGAGATCTACGCCATGACGTCTCGCACTTCTCAAAAATTGGTTTGAAACTGGAAATAAAACTGGATTTTGGCAAAAAAAAAGGGTGCAACACGAGGACTTCCCAGGAAGTCACCCATCCTAGTACTACTCTCCCCCAAGCTCACTTAACTGCGGAGTTCTGATGGGATCCGGTGCATTAGTGCTGGTATGAGGGCATCCATTAACTCACTGCTCCTATTGGTTTATATTGTCTTACCCATCCTTCCAGTTCTTCACACCTTACCCCACTCACCCCTCATTCTTTGAACGCTCATAACTTCGCCCTCGGACCTCCGTTTTCAGTGATCTTTTTTTTCAAACAGCTTATCTTTTCGAGATGTACGTCGTGGCGTCCAGCGCTCCTCAAAAATTGGCTGGAAACGTGAAAAAAATAGATTTTGGCGAAAAAAGGGGTGCAACACGAGGACTTCCCAGGAGGTCACCCATCCTAGTACTACTCTCGCCAAAGCACGCTTCACTGCGGAGTTCTGATGGGATCCGGTGCATTAGTGCTGGTATGATGGCATCCATTAACTCACTGCTCCAATTTGTTTATATGGTCTTACCCATCCTTCCGGTTCTTCACACCTTACCCCCCCTGATTCTTTGAACGCTCATAACTTCGCGCTCGGACCTCCGTTTTCATTGATCTTTTTTTTCAAACCGCTTATCTTTTCGAGATGTACGCCATGGCTTCCCGCCTCCTAAAAAATTGGCATGAAACGGGAAAAAAATTGATTTTGGCGAAAAAAGGGGTGCAACACGAGGACTTCCCATGAGGTCAGCCATCCTAGTACTACTCTCGCCCAAGCAACCTAAACTGCGGAGTTCTGATGGGATCCAGTGCATTAGTGCTGGTATGATCGCATCCATTAACTCACTGCTCCAATTTGTTTATATGGTCTTACCTATTCTTCCAGTTCTTCACACCTTACCCCACTCCCTCCTGATTCTTTGAACGCTCATAACTTCGTGCTCGTACCTCCGTTTTCAGTGATATTTTTTTTCAAACCGCTTATCTTTTCGAGATGTACGCCGTGGCATCCCGCGCTCCACAAAAATTAAATGGAAACGGAAAAAATGGATTTTGGCGAAAAAAGGGGTGCAACACTAGGACTTCCCAGGAGGTCACCCATCCTAGTACTAATCTCGCCCAAGCACGCTTAACTGCGGAGATATGATGGGATCCGGTGCATTAGTGCTGGTATGATCGCATCCATTAACTCACTGCTCCAATTTGTTTATATGGTCTTACCCAATCTTCCAGTTCTTCACACCTTACCCCACTCCCCCCTGATTCTTTGAACGCTCGTAACTTCGGGCTCGGACCTCCGTTTTCAGTGGTCTTTTTTTTCAAACCGTTTATCTTTTCTAGATCTACGCCGTGGCGTCCCGCGCTCCTCATAAATTGGCTGGAAACGTTAAAAAAACTGGATTTTGGCAAAAAAAGGGGTGCAACACGAGGACTTCCCAGGAGGTCACCCATCCTAGTACTACTCTCGCCCATGCACGCTTGACTGCGGAGTTCTGATGGGATCCGGAGCATTAGTGCTAGTATGATCGCATCCATTAACTCACTGCTCCAATTTGTTTATATGGTGTTACCCATCCTTCCAGTTCTTCACACCTTACCCCACTCCCCCCTGATTCTTTGAACGCTCATAACTTCGCCCTCGGACCTCCGTTTTCAGTGATCTTTTTTTTCAAAGAGCTTATCTTTTCGAGATGTACGTCGTGGCGTCCAGCGCTCCTCAAAAATTGGCTGGAAACGTGAAAAAAATAGATTTTGGCGAAAAAAGGGGTGCAACACGAGGACTTCCCAGGAGGTCACCCATCCTAGTACTACTCTCGCCAAAGCACGCTTCACTGCGGAGTTCTGATGGGATCCGGTGCATTAGTGCTGGTATGATGGGATCCATTAACTCACTGCTCCAATTTGTTTATATGGTCTTACCCATCCTTCCGGTTCTTCACACCTTACCCCCCCTGATTCTTTGAACGCTCATAACTTCACGCTCGGAGCTCCGTTTTCAGTGATCTTTTTTTTCAAACCGCTTATCTTTTCGAGATGTACGCCATGGCTTCCCGCCTCCTAAAAAATTGGCATGAAACGGGAAAAAAATTGATTTTGGCGAAAAAAGGGGTGCAACACGAGGACTTCCCAGGAGGTCACCCATCCTAGTACTACTCACGCCCAAGCACGCTAAACTGCGGAGTTCTGATGGGATCCAGTGCATTAGTGCTGGTATGATCGCATCCATTAACTCACTGCTCCAATTTGTTTATATGGTCTTACCCATTCTTCCAGTTCTTCACAACTTACCCCACTCCGTCCTGATTCTTTGAACGCTCATAACTTCGTGGTCGTACCTCCGTTTTCAGTGATATTTTTTTTCAAACCGCTTATCTTTTCGAGATGTACGCAGTGGCATCCCGCGCTCCACAAAAATTAAATGGAAACAGAAAAAATGGATTTTGGCGAAAAAAGGGGTGCAACACTAGGACTTCCCAGGAGGTCACCCATCCTAGTACTAATCTCGCCCAAGCACGCTTAACTGCGGAGATCTGATGGGATCCGGTGCATTAGTGCTGGTATGATCGCATCCATTAACTCACTGCTCCTATTTGTTTATATGGTCTTACCCATCCTTCCAGTTCTTCACACCTTACCCCACTCACCCCTCATTCTTTGAACGCTCATAACTTCGCCCTCGGACCTCCGTTTTCAGTGATCTTTTTTTTCAAACAGCTTATCTTTTCGAGATGTACGTCGTGGCGTCCAGCGCTCCTCAAAAATTGGCTGGAAACGTGAAAAAAAATAGATTTTGGCGAAAAAAGGGGTGCAACACGAGGACTTCCCAGGAGGTCACCCATCCTAGTACTACTCTCGCCAAAGCACGCTTCACTGCGGAGTTCTGATGGGATCCGGTGCATTAGTGCTGGTATGATGGCATCCATTAACTCACTGCTCCAATTTGTTTATATGGTCTTACCCATTCTTCCAGTTCTTCACACCTTACCCCACTCCCTCCTGATTCTTTGAACGCTCATAACTTCGTGCTCGTACCTCCGTTTTCAGTGATATTTTTTTTTAAACCGCTTATCTTTTCGAAATGTACGCCGTGGCATCCCGCGCTCCTCAAAAATTAAATGGAAACGGAAAAAATGGATTTTGGCAAAAAAAGGGGTGCAACACGAGGACTTCCCAGGAGGTCACCCATCCTAGTACTACTCTCGCCCATGCACGCTTGACTGCGGAGTTCTGATGGGATCCGGAGCATTAGTGCTAGTATTATCGCATCCATTAACTCACTGCTCCAATTTGTTTATATGGTGTTACCCATCCTTCCAGTTCTTCACACCTTACCCCACCCCCCTGATTCTTTGAACGCTCATAACTTCGTGCTCGGACCTCCGTTTTCAGTGATCTTTTTTTTCAAACCGCTTATCTTTTCGAGATGTACGCCATGGCGTCCCGCGCTCCTCAAAAAATGGCATGAAATGGGAAAAAACTTGATTTAGGCGAAAAAAGGGGTGCAACACGAGGACTTCCCAGAAGGTCACCCATCCTAGTACTACTCTCGCCAAAGCACGCTTCACTGCGTAGTTTTGATGGGATCCGATGCATTAGTGCTGGTATGATCGCATCCATTAACTCACTGCTCCAATTTGTTTGTAAGGTCTTACCCATCCTTCCGGTTCTTCACACCTTACCCCCCCTGATTCTTTGAACGCTCATAACTTCGCGCTCGGACCTCCGTTTTCAGTGATCTTTTTTTTCAAACCGCTTATCTTTTCGAGATGTACACCATGGCTTCCCGCCTCCTAAAAAATTGGCATGAAATGGGAAAAAAATTGATTTTGGCGAAAAAAGGGGTGCAACACGAGGACTTCCCAGGAGGTCACCCATCCTAGTACTACTCTCGCCCAAGCACGCTAAACTGCGGAGTTCTGATGGGATCCGGTGCATTAGTGCTGGTATGATCGCATCCATTAACTCACTGCTCCAATTTGTTTATATGGTCTTACCCATTCTTCCAGTTCTTCACACCTTACCCCACTCCCTCCTGATTCTTTGAACGCTCATAACTTCGTGCTCGTACCTCCGTTTTCAGTGATATTTTTTTTTAAACCGCTTATCTTTTCGAGATGTACGCCGTGGCATCCCGCGCTCCTCAAAAATTAAATGGAAACGGAATAAATGGATTTTGGCGAAAAAAGGGGTGCAACACTAGGACTTCCCAGGAGGTCACCCATCCTAGTACTAATCTCGCCCAAGCACGCTTAACTGCGGAGATCTGATGGGATCCGGTGCATTAGTGCTGGTATGATCGCATCCATTAACTCACTGCTCCAATTTGTTTATATGGTCTTACCCAATCTTCCAGTTCTTCACACCTTACCCACTCCCCCCCTGATTCTTTGAACGCTCGTAACTTCGTGCTCGGACCTCCGTTTTCTGTGGTCTTTTTTTTCAAACTGTTTATCTTTTCGAGATCTACGCCGTGGCGTCCCACGCTCCTCATAAATTGGCTGGAAACGGGAAAAAAACTGGATTTTGGCAAAAAAAGGGGTGCAACACGAGGACTTCCCAGGAGGTCACCCATCCTAGTACTACTCTCGCCCATGCACTCTTAACTGCGGAGTTCTGATGGGATCCGGAGCATTAGTGCTAGTATGATCGCATCCAATAACTCACTGCTCCAATTTGTTTATATGGTGTTACCCATCCTTCCAGTTCTTCACACCTTACCCCACTCCCCCCTGATTCTTTGAACGCTCATAACTTTGCGCTCGGACCTCCGTTTTCAGTGATCTTTTTTTTTTCAAACCGCTTATCTTTTCAAGATCTACGCCGTTGTGTCCCGCGCTCCTAAAAAATTTGTTGGAAACGGGGAAAAATAGAATTTGGCGAAAAAAGGGGTGCAACACGAGGACTTCCCATGAGGTCACCCATCCTAGTACTACTCTCGCCCAAGCACGCTTCACTGCGGAGTTCTGATAGGATCCGGTGCATTAGTGCTGGTATGATCGCATCCATTAACTCACTGCTCCAATTTGTTTATATGGTCTTACCCATCCTTCCAGTTCTTCACACCTTACCCCACCCCCCTGATTCTTTGAACGCTCATAACTTCGCGCTCGGACATCCGTTTTCAGTGATCTTTTTTTTCAAACCGCTTATCTTTTCGAGATGTACGCCATGGCGTCCCGCGCTCCTCAATAAATGGCTTGAAATGGGAAAAAACTTGATTTTAGCGAAAAAAGGGGTGCAACACGAGGACTTCCCAGGAGGTCACCCATCCTAGTACTACTCTCGCCAAAGTACGCTTCACTGCGGAGTTTTGATGGGATCCGATGAATTAGTGCTGGTATGATCGCATCCATTAACTCACTGCTCCAATTTGTTTGTAAGGTCTTACCCATCCTTCCGGTTCTTCACACCTTACCCCCCCTGATTCTTTGAACGCTCATAACTTCGCGCTTGGACCGCCGTTTTCAGTGTTCGTTTTTTTCAAACCGCTTATCTTTTCGAGATCTACGCCATGACGTCCCGCGCTTCTCAAAAATTGGTTTGAAACTGGAAATAAAACTGGATTTTGGCAAAAAAAAGGGGTGCAACACGAGGACTTCCCTGGAGGTCACCCATCCTAGTACTACTCTCCCCCAAGCTCACTTAACTGCGGAGTTCTGATGGGATCCGGTGCATTAGTGCTGGTATGAGGGCATCCATTAACTCACTGCTCCTATTTGTTTATATGGTCTTACCCATCCTTCCAGTTCTTCACACCTTACCCCACTCACCCCTCATTCTTTGAACGCTCATAACTTCGCCCTCGGACCTCCGTTTTCAGTGATCTTTTTTTTCAAACAGCTTATCTTTTCGAGATGTACGTCGTGGCGTCCAGCGCTCCTCAAAAATTGGCTGGAAACGTGAAAAAAATTGATTTTGGCGAAAAATGGGGTGCAACACGAGGACTTCCCAGGAGGTCACCCATCCTAGTACTACTCTCGCCAAAGCACGCTTCACTGCGGAGTTTTGATGGGATCCGGTGCATTAGTGCTGGTATGATGGCATCCATTAACTCACTGCTCCAATTTGTTTATATGGTCTTACCCATCCTTCCGGTTCTTCACACCTTACCCCCCCTGATTCTTTGAACGCTCATAACTTCGTGCTCGGACCTCCGTTTTCAGTGATCTTTTTTTTTCAAACCGCTTATCTTTTCGAGATGTACGCCATGGCTTCCCGCCTCCTAAAAAATTGGCATGAAACGGGAAAAAAATTGATTTTGGCGAAAAAAGGGGTGCAACACGAGGACTTCCCAGGAGGTCACCCATCCTAGTACTACTCTCGCCCAAGTACGTTAAACTACAGAGTTCTGATGGGATCCGGTGCATTAGTGCTGGTATGATCGCATCCGTTAACTCACTGCTCCAATTTGTTTATATGGTCTTACCCAATCTTCCAGTTCTTCACACCTTACCCAAAACCCTCCTGATTCTTTGAACGCTCATAACTTCGTGCTCGTACCTCCGTTTTCAGTGATATTTTTTTTCAAACCTCTTATCTTTTCGAGATGTATGCCTTGGCATCCCGCGCTCCTCAAAAATTTACTAGAAACGGAAAAAATGGATTTTGGCGAAAAAAGGGGTGCAACACTAGGACTTCCCAGGAGGTCACCCATCCTAGTACTACTCTCGCCCAAGCACGCTAAACTGCAGAGTTCTGATCGCATCCATTAACTCACTGCTCCAATTTGTTTATATGGTCTTACCCAATCTTCCAGTTCTTCACACCTTACCCCACTACCCCCTGATTCTTTGAACGCTCGTAACTTCGCACTCGGACCTCAGTTTTCAGTGGTCTTTTTTTTCAAACCTTTTATCTTTTCGAGATCTACGCCGTGGCGTCCCGCGCTCCTCATAAATTGGCTGGAAACGGGAAAAAAACTGGATTTTGGCAAAAAAAGGGGTGCAACACGAGGACTTCCCACGAGGTCACCCATCCGAGTACTACTCTCGCCCATGCACGCTTGACTGCGGAGTTCTGATGGGATCCGGAGCATTTGTGCTAGAATGATCGCATCCATTAACTCACTGCTCCAATTTGTTTATATGGTGTTACCCATCCTTCCAGTTTTTTCACACCTTACCCCACTCCCCCCTGATTCTTTGAACGCTCATAACTTTGCGCTCGAACCTCCGTTTTCAGTGATCTTTTTTTTTCAAACCGCTTATCTTTTCAAGATCTACGCCGTTGTGTCCCGCGCTCCACAAAAATTTGTTGGAAATGGGAAAAAATAGATTTTTGCGAAAAAAGGGGTGCAACACGAGGACTTGCCATGAGGTCACCCATCCTAGTACAACTCTCGCCCAAGCACGCTTCACTGCGGAGTTCTGATGGGATCCGGTGCATTAGTGCCTGTATGATCGCATCCATTAACTCACTGCTCCAATTTGTTTCTATGGTCTTACCCATCCTTCCAGTTCTTCACACCTTACCCCACCACCCTGATTCTTTGAACGCTCTTAACTTCGCGCTCGGACCTCCGTTTTCACTGATCTTTTTTTTCAAACCGCTTATCTTTTCGAGATGTACGCCATGGCGTCCCGCGCTCCTCAAAAAATGGCATGAAACGGGAAAAACTTAATTTTGGCGAAAAAAGGGGTGCAACACGAGGACTTCCCAGGAGGTCACCCATCCTTGTACTACTCTCGCCAAAGCACGCTAAACTCCGGAGTTCTGATGGGATCCGGTGCATTAGTGATGGTATGATCGCATCCATTAACTCACTGCTCCAATTTGTTTATATGGTCTTACCCATCCTTCCAGTTCTTCACACCTTACCCCACTCCGCCCTGATTGATAGTTTGCTCATAACTTCGCGCTCGGACCTCCGTTTTCAGTGATCTTTTTTTTCAAACCGCTTATCTTTTCGAGATGCACGTCGTGGCGTCCGTCGCTCTTCACAAATTTGCTGGAAACGTGTAAAAAGTTTGATTTTGGCGAAAAAAGGGGTGCAACACGAGGACTTCCCAAGAGGTCACCCATCCTAGTACTACTCTCGCCAAAGCACGTTAAACTACGGAGTTCTAATGGGATCCGGTGCATTAGTGCTGGTATGATCGCATCCATTAACTCACTGCTCCTATTTGTTTATATGGTCTTACCCATCCTTCCAGTTCTTCACACCTTACCCCACTCCCCCCTGATTGATTGAACGCTCATAACTTCGCGCTCGGACCTCCGTTTTCAGTGATCTTTTTTTTCAAACCGCTTATCTTTTCGAGATGCACGTCGTGGCGTCCAGCGCTCTTTACAAATTGGCTGGAAACGTGTAAAAAAATTGATTTTGGCGAAAAAAGGGTGCAACACGAGGACTTCCCAAGAGGTCACCCATCCTAGTACTACTCTCGCCAAAGCACGTTAAACTGCGGAGTTCTAATGGGATCCGGTGCATTAGTGCTGGTATGATCGCATCCATTAACTCACTGCTCCTATTTGTTTATATGGTCTTACCCATCCTTCCAGTTCTTCACACCTTACCCCACCCCCCTGATTATTTGAACGCTCATAACTTCGCGCTCGGACCTCCGTTTTCAGTGATCTTTTTTTTCAAACCGCTTATCTTTTCGAGATGTACGCCATGGCGTCCCGCGCTCCTCAAAAAATGGCATGAAACAGGAAAAAACTTAATATTGGCGAAAAAGGGGTGCAACACGAGGACTTCCCAGGAGGTCACCCATCCTTGTACTACTCTCGCCAAAGCACGCTAAACTGCGGAGTTCTGATGGGATCCGGTGCATTAGTGATGGTATGATCGCATCCATTAACTCACTGCTCCAATTTGTTTATATGCTCTTACCCATCCTTCCAGTTCTTCACACCTTACCCCACTCCCCCCTGATTGATAGAACGCTCATAACTTCGCGCTCGGACCTCCGTTTTCAGTGATCTTTTTTTTCAAACCGCTTATCTTTTCGAGATGCACGTCGTGGCGTCCAGCGCTCTTCACAAATTGGCTGGAAACGTGTAAAAAAATAGATTTTTGCGAAATAAGGGGTGCAACACGAGGACTTCCCAAGAGGTCACCCATCCTAGTACTACTCTCGCCAAAGCACGTTAAACTGCGGAGTTCTAATGGGATCCGGTGCATTAGTGCTGGTATGATCGCATCCATTAACTCACTGTTCCTATTTGTTTATATGGTCTTACCCATCCTTCCGGTTCTTCACACCTTACCCCCCTCTTGATTCTTTGAACACTCATAACTTTGCGCTCGGACCTCCGCTTCCAGTGATCTTTTTTTACAAACCGCTTATCTTATCGAGATGTACGCCGTGGCGTCCAGCGCTCCTCAAAAATTGCCTGGAAACGTCAAAAAAATAAATTTTGGCGAAAAAGAGGTTGCAACACGAGGACTTCCCAGGAGGTCACCCATCCTAGTACTACACTCGCCCAAGCAAGTTAAACTGTGGAGTTCTGATGGGATCCGGTGCATTAGTGCTGGTATGATTGCATCCATTAACTCACTGCTCCAATTTGTTTATATGGTCTTACCCATCCTTCCAGTTCTTCACACCTTACCCCACCCCCCTGATTCTTTGAACGCTCATAACTTCGCGCTCGGACATCCGTTTTCAGTGATCTTTTTTTTCAAACCGCTTATCTTTTCGAGATGTACGCCGTGGCGTCCCGCGCTCCTCAAAAATTGGCATGAAACGGGAAAAAACTTGATTTTGGCGAAACAAATGGGTGCAACACGAGGACTTCCCAGGAGGTCACCCATCCTAGTACTACTCTCGCCCAAGCACGCTAAACTGCGGAGTTCTGATGGGATCCGGTGCATTAGGGCTGGTATGATCGCATCCATTAACTCACTGCTCCAATTTGTTTATATGGTCTTACCCATCCTTCCAGTTCTTCACACCTTTCCCCACCCCCCTGATTCTTTGAACGCTCATAACTTCACGCTCGGACCTCCGTTTTCTGTGATCTTTTTTTTCAAACCGCTTATCTTTTCGAGATGTACACCGTGGCGTCATGCGCTCCTCAAAAAATGGCATCAAAAAAAAAATTGATTTTGTCAAAAAATGGGGTGCAACACGAGGACTTCCCAGGTGGTCAACCATCCAAGTACTACTCTCGCCAAAGCACGTTAAACTGCGGAGTTCTAATGGAATCCGGTGCATTAGTGCTGGTATGATCGCATCCATTAACTCACTGCTCCTACTTGTTTATATGGTCTTACCCATCCTTCCAGTTCTTCACACCTTACCCCACCCCCCTGATTCTTTGAACGCTCATAACTTCGCGCTCGGACCTCCGTTTTCAGTGATCTTTTTTTTCAAACCGCTTATCTTTTCGAGATGTACGCCATGGCGTCCCGCGCTCCTCAAAAAATGGCATGAAACGGGAAAAAACTTAATATTGGCGAAAAAGGGGTGCAACACGAGGACTTCCCAGGAGGTCACCCATCCTTGTACTACTCTCGCCAAAGCACGCTAAACTGCGGAGTTCTGATGGGATCCGGTGCATTAGTGATGGTATGATCGCATCCATTAACTCACTGCTCCAATTTGTTTATATGCTCTTACCCATCCTTCCAGTTCTTCACACCTTACCCCACTCCCCCCTGATTGATAGAACGCTCATAACTTCGCGCTCGGACCTCCGTTTTCAGTGATCTTTTTTTTCAAACCGCTTATCTTTTCGAGATGCACGTCGTGGCGTCCAGCGCTCTTCACAAATTGGCTGGAAACGTGTAAAAAAATAGATTTTTGCGATATAAGGGGTGCAACACGAGGACTTCCCAAGAGGTCACCCATCCTAGTACTACTCTCGCCAAAGCACGTTAAACTGCGGAGTTCTAATGGGATCCGGTGCATTAGTGCTGGTATGATCGCATCCATTAACTCACTGTTCCTATTTGTTTATATGGTCTTACCCATCCTTCCGGTTCTTCACACCTTACCCGCCCTCTTGATTCTTTGAACACTCATAACTTTGCGCTCGGACCTCCGCTTCCAGTGATCTTTTTTTACAAACCGCTTATCTTATCGAGATGTACGCCGTGGCGTCCAGCGCTCCTCAAAAATTGCCTGGAAACGTCAAAAAAATAAATTTTGGCGAAAAAGAGGTTGCAACACGAGGACTTCCCAGGAGGTCACCCATCCTAGTACTACACTCGCCCAAGCAAGTTAAACTGTGGAGTTCTGATGGGATCCGGTGCATTAGTGCTGGTATGATTGCATCCATTAACTCACTGCTCCAATTTGTTTATATGGTCTTACCCATCCTTCCAGTTCTTCACACCTTACCCCCCCTGATTCTTTGAACGCTCATAACTTCGCGCTCGGACATCCGTTTTCAGTGATCTTTTTTTTCAAACCGCTTATCTTTTCGAGATGTACGCCGTGGCGTCCCGCGCTCCTCAAAAATTGGCATGAAACGGGAAAAAACTTGATTTTGGCGAAACAAATGGGTGCAACACGAGGACTTCCCAGGAGGTCACCCATCCTAGTACTACTCTCGCCCAAGCACGCTAAACTGCGGAGTTCTGATGGGATCCGGTGCATTAGGGCTGGTATGATCGCATCCATTAACTCACTGCTCCAATTTGTTTATATGGTCTTACCCATCCTTCCAGTTCTTCACACCTTTCCCCACCCCCCTGATTCTTTGAACGCTCATAACTTCACGCTCGGACCTCCGTTTTCTGTGATCTTTTTTTTCAAACCGCTTATCTTTTCGAGATGTACACCGTGGCGTCATGCGCTCCTCAAAAAATGGCATCAAAAAAAAAATTGATTTTGTCAAAAAATGGGGTGCAACACGAGGACTTCCCAGGTGGTCAACCATCCAAGTACTACTCTCGCCAAAGCACGTTAAACTGCGGAGTTCTAATGGAATCCGGTGCATTAGTGCTGGTATGATTGCATCCATTAACTCACTGCTCCTATTTGTTTATATGGTCTTACCCAGCCTTCCGGTTCTTCACACCTTACCCCCCCTCCTGATTCTTTGAACACTCATAACTTTGCGCTCGGACCTCCGTTTCCAGTGATCTTTGTTTACAAACCGCTTATCTTTTCGAGATGTACGCCGTGGCATCCCGCGCTCCTCAAAAATTGCCTGGAAACGGGAAAAAAATGGATTTTGGCGAAAAAGAGGGTGCAACACGAGGACTTCCCAGGAGGTCACCCATCCTAGTACTACACTTGCCCAAGCACGTTAAACTGTGGAGTTCTGATGGGATCCGGTGCATTAGTGCTGGTATGATTGCATCCATTAACTCACTGCTCCAATTTGTTTATATGGTCTTACCCAATCTTCTAGTTCTTCACACCTTACCCCACTCCCCCCTCATTCTTTGAACGCTCATAACTACGCGGTCGGACCTCCGTTTTCAGTGATCTTTTTTTTCATACCGCTTATCTTTTCGAGATCTATGCCGTGGCGTCACGCGCTTCTCATAAATTGGCTGGAATCGGGAAAAAAACAGGATTTTGGCGAAAAAAGGGGTGCAACACGAGGACTTCCCAAGAGGTTACCCATCCTAGTACTACTCTCGCCCAAGCACGCTTAACTGCGGAGTTCTGATGGAATCCGGTGCATTAGTGCTAGTATGATCGCATCTATTAACTCACTGCTCCAATTTGTTTATATGGTCTTACCCATCCTTCCAGTTCTTCACACCTTACCCCCACTCCCCCCTGATTATTTGAATGCTCATAACTTTGCGCTCGGACCACCGTTTCCAGTGATCTTTTTTTTCAAACCACTAATCTTTTTGAGATCTACGCCTTGGCGTCCTGTGCTCCTCAAAAATTAGTTGGAAACGGGGAAAAAATGGATTTTGGCGAAAAAATGGGTGCAACACGAGGACTTCCCAGGAGGTCACCCATCCTAGTACTACTCTCGCCCAAGCACGCTAAATTGCGGAGTTCTGATGGGATCCGGTGCATTAGTGCTGGTATGATCGCATCCATTAACTAACTGCTCCAATTTGTTTATATGGTCTTACCCATCCTTCCAGTTCTTCACACCTTAACCCACCCCCTGATTCTTTGAACGCTCATAACTTCGCGCTCGGACCTCCGTTTTCAGTGATATTTTTTTTCAAACCGCTTATCTTTTCGAGATGTACGCCATGGCTCCCCGCCTCCCAAAAAATTGGCATGAAACGGGAAAAAAATTGATTTTGGCGAAAAAAGGGGTGCAACACGAGGACTTCCCAGGAGGTCACCCATCCGAGTACTACTCTCGCCCAAGCACGCTAAACTGCGGAGTTCTGATGGGATCCGGTGCATTAGTGCTGGTATGATCGCATCCATTAACTCACTGCTCCAATTTGTTTATATGGTCTTACCCATCCTTCCAGTTCTTCACACCTTACGCCACTCACCCCTGATTCTTTGAACGCTCATAACTTCGTGCTCGGACCTCCGTTTTCAGTGATCTTTTTTTTCAAACCGCTTATCTTTTCGAGATGTACGTCGTGGCGTCCAGCACACTTCACAAATTGGCCGGAAACGTGTAAAAAAATTGATTTTGGCGAAAAAAGTGGTGCAACACGAGGACTTCCCAAGAGGTCACCCATCCTAGTACTACTCTCGCCAAAGCACGTTAAACTGCGGAGTTCTGATGGGATCCGATGCATTAGTGCTGGTATGATCGCATCCATTAACTCACTGCTCCTATTTGTTTATATGGTCTTAACCATCCTTCCGGTTCTTCACACCTTACCCCCCCTCCTGATTCTTTGAACGCTCATAACTTTGCGCTCGGACCTCCGTTTCCAGTGATCTTTTTTTACAAACCGCTTATCTTTTCGAGATGTACGTCGTGTCGTCCCGCGCTCCTTAAAAATTGCCTAGAATCGGGAAAAAAATGGATTTTGGCGTAAAAGAGGGTGCAACACGAGGACTTCCCAGGAGGTCACCCATCCTAGTACTACTCTCACCCAAGCACGTTAAACTGTGGAGTTCTGGTGGAATCCGGTGCATTAGTGCTGGTATGATCGCATCCATTAACTCACTGCTCCAATTTGTTAATATGGTCTTACCCATCCTTCCAGTTCTTTACACCTTACCCCCCCTCCTGATTCTTTGAACGCTCATAACTTTGCGCTCGGACCTCCGTTTCCAGTGATCTTTTTTTACAAACCGCTTATCTTTTCGAGATGTACGTCGTGTCGTCCCGCGCTCCTTAAAAATTGCCTAGAATCGGGAAAAAAATGGATTTTGGCGTAAAAGAGGGTGCAACACGAGGACTTCCCAGGAGGTCACCCATCCTAGTACTACTCTCGCCCAAGCACGTTAAACTGTGGAGTTCTGGTGGGATCCGGTGCATTAGTGCTGGTATGATCGCATCCATTAACTCACTGCTCCAATTAGTTTATATGGTCTTACCCATCCTTCCGGTTCTTCACACCTCCTCCCCCTGATTCTTTGAACGCTCATAACTTCGCGCTCGGACCGCCGTTTTCAGAGATCTACGCCATGACGTCCCGCGCTCGTCAAAAATTGGTTTGAAACCGGAAAAAAACTGGATTTTGGCAAATAAGGGGTGCAACACGAGGACTTCCCAGGAGGTCACCCATCCTAGTACTACTCTCGCCCAAGCACGTTAAACTGCGGAGTTCTAATGGGATCCGGTGCATTAGTGCTGGTATGATCGCATCCATTAACTCACTGCTCCTATTTGTTTATATGGTCTTACCCATCCTTCTGGTTCTTCACACCTTACCCCCCTCCTGATTCTTTGAACGCTCATAACTTTGCGCTCGGACCTCCGTTTCAAGTGATCTTTTTTTACAAACCGCTTATCTTTTCGAGATGTACGCCGTGGCGTCCCGCGCTCCTCAAAAATTGCCTGGAAACGGGGAAAAAATGGATTTTGGCGAAAAAGAGGGTGCAACACGAGGACTTCCCAGGAGGTCACCCATCCTAGTACTACTCTCGCCCAAGCACGTTAAACTGCGGAGTTCTGATGGGATCCGGTGCATTAGTGCTGGTATGATCGCATCCATTAACTCACTGCTCCAATTTGTTAATATGGTCTTACCCATCCTTCCAGTTCTTTACACCTTACCCCACTCCCCCTTGATTCTTTGAACGCTCATAACTTCGCGCTCGTACCTCCGTTTTCAGTGATATTTTTTTTCAAACATCTTATCTTTTCGAGATGTACGTCGTGACGTCCCGCGCTCCTAAAAAATTGGCTATAAACGGGAAAAAATGGATTATGGCGAAAAAAAGGGGTGCAACACGAGGACTTTCCAGGAGGTCACCCATCCTAGTACTACTCTCGCCCAAGCACGTTAAACTGCGGAGTTCTGATGGGATCCGGTGCATTAGTGCTGGTATGATCGCATCCATTAACTCACTGCTCCAATTTGTTTATATGGTCTTACCCAATCTTCAAGTTCTTCACACCTCACCCCACTCCCCCCTGATTCTTTGAACGCTCATAACTTCGTGGTCGGACCTCCATTTTTAGTGATTTTTTTTTCAAACCGCTTATCTTTTCGAGATCTATGCCGTGGCGTCCCGCGCTTCTCAAAAATTGGATGGAAACGGGTAAAAAACTGGATTGTGGCGAAAAAAGGGGTGCAACACGAGGACTTCCCAAGAGGTCACCCATCCTAGTACTATTCTCGCCCAAGCACGCATAACTGCAGAGTTCTGATGGAATCCGGTGCATTAGTGCTAGTATGATCGCATCTATTAACTCACTGCTCAAATTTGTTTATATGGTCGTACCCATCCTTCCAGTTCTTCACACCTTACCCCCACTCCCCCTTGATTCTTTGAATGCTCATAACTTTGCGCTCGGATCTCCGTTTCCAGTGATCTTTTTTTTCAAACCGCTAATCTTTTTGAGATCTACGCCGTGGCGTCCTGCGCTCCTCAAAAATTGGATGGAAACGGGGAAAAAATGGATTTTGGCGAAAAAATGGGTACAACACGAGGACTTCCTAGGAGGTCACCCATCCTAGTACTACTCTCGCCCAAGCACGCTAAACTGCGGAGTTCTGATGGGATCCGGTGCATTAGTCTTTGGTATGATCGCATCCATTAACTCACTGCTCCAATTTGTTTATATGGTCTTACCCATCGTTCCAATTCTTCACACCTTAACCCACCCCCCCGATTCTTTGAACGCTCATAACTTTGCGCTCGGACCTCCGTTTTCAGTGATCTTTTTTTTCAAACCGCTTATCTTTTCGAGATGTACGCCATGGCTTCCCGCGCTTCAAAAAATAGGTATGAAACTGGAAAAAAATTGATTTTGGCGAAAAAAGGGGTGCAACACGAGGACTTCCGAGGAGGTCACCCATCCTAGTAATATTCTCGCCCAAGCACGCTTTACTGCAGAGTTCTGATGGAATCCGGTGCATTAGTACTAGTATGATTGCATCTATTAACTCACTGCTCAAATTTGTTTATATGGTCTTACCCATCCTTCCAGTTCTTCACACCTTACCCCCACTCCCCCTTGATTCTTTGAACGCTCATAACTTTGCGCTTGGACCTC
Source organism: Beta corolliflora (assembly GCA_947648045.1). Taxonomy (NCBI): domain Eukaryota; kingdom Viridiplantae; phylum Streptophyta; class Magnoliopsida; order Caryophyllales; family Amaranthaceae; genus Beta; species Beta corolliflora. Next base: position 79,507 of record CANSZD010003180.1, read on the forward strand.
CGTTTCCAGTGATCTTTTTTTTCACACCGCAAATCTTTTTGAGATCTACGCCGTAGCGTCCTGCGCTCCTCAAAAATTGGTTGGAAACAGGTAAAAAATGGATTTTGGCGAATAAATGGGTACAACACGAGGACTTCCAAGGAGGTCAGCCATCCTAGTACTACTCTCGCCCAAGCACGCTAAACTGCGGAGTTCTGATGGGATCCGGTGCATTAGTGCCGGTATGATCGCATCCATTAACTCACTGCTCAAATTTGTTTATATGGTCTTACCCATCCTTCCAGTTCTTCACACCTTAACCCACCCCCTGATTCTTTGAACGCTCATAACTTCGCGCTCGGACCTCCGTTTTCAGTGATATTTTTTTTCAAACCGCTTATCTTTTCGAGATGTACGCCATGGCTCCCCGCCTCCTACAAAATTGGCATGAAACGGGAAAAAAATTGATTTTGGCGAAAAAAGGGGTGCAACACGAGGACTTCCCAGGAGGTCACCCATCCGAGTACTACTCTCGCCCAAGCACGCTAAACTGCGGAGTTCTGATGGGATCCGGTGCATTAGTGCTGGTATGATCGCATCCATTAACTCACTGCTCCAATTTGTTTATATGGTCTTACCCATCCTTCCAGTTCTTCACACCTTACGCCACTCACCCCTGATTCTTTGAACGCTCATAACTTCGTGCTCGGACCTCCGTTTTCAGTGATCTTTTTTTTCAAACCGCTTATCTTTTCGAGATGTACGTCGTGGCGTCCAGCACACTTCACAAATTGGCCGGAAACGTGTAAAAAAATTGATTTTGGCGAAAAAAGTGGTGCAACACGAGGACTTCCCAAGAGGTCACCCATCCTAGTACTACTCTCGCCAAAGCACGTTAAACTGCGGAGTTCTGATGGGATCCGATGCATTAGTGCTGGTATGATCGCATCCATTAACTCACTGCTCCTATTTGTTTATATGGTCTTAACCATCCTTCCGGTTCTTCACACCTTACCCCCCTCCTGATTCTTTGAACGCTCATAACTTTGCGCTCGGACCTCCGTTTCCAGTGATCTTTTTTTACAAACCGCTTATCTTTTCGAGATGTACGTCGTGTCGTCCCGCGCTCCTTAAAAATTGCCTAGAATCGGGAAAAAAATGGATTTTGGCGTAAAAGAGGGTGCAACACGAGGACTTCCCAGGAGGTCACCCATCCTAGTACTACTCTCACCCAAGCACGTTAAACTGTGGAGTTCTGGTGGAATCCGGTGCATTAGTGCTGGTATGATCGCATCCATTAACTCACTGCTCCAATTTGTTAATATGGTCTTACCCATCCTTCCAGTTCTTTACACCTTACCCCCCCTCCTGATTCTTTGAACGCTCATAACTTTGCGCTCGGACCTCCGTTTCCAGTGATCTTTTTTTACAAACCGCTTATCTTTTCGAGATGTACGTCGTGTCGTCCCGCGCTCCTTAAAAATTGCCTAGATTCGGGAAAAAAATGGATTTTGGCGTAAAAGAGGGTGCAACACGAGGACTTCCCAGGAGGTCACCCATCCTAGTACTACTCTCGCCCAAGCACGTTAAACTGTGGAGTTCTGGTGGGATCCGGTGCATTAGTGCTGGTATGATCGCATCCATTAACTCACTGCTCCAATTAGTTTATATGGTCTTATCCATCCTTCCGGTTCTTCACACCTCCTCCCCCTGATTCTTTGAACGCTCATAACTTCGCGCTCGGACCGCCGTTTTCAGAGATCTACGCCATGACGTCCCGCGCTCGTCAAAAATTGGTTTGAAACCGGAAAAAAACTGGATTTTGGCAAATAAGGGGTGCAACACGAGGACTTCCCAAGAGGTCACCCATCCTAGTACTACTCTCGCCCAAGCACGTTAAACTGCGGAGTTCTAATGGGATCCGGTGCATTAGTGCTGGTATGATCGCATCCATTAACTCACTGCTCCTATTTGTTTATATGGTCTTACCCATCCTTCTGGTTCTTCACACCTTACCCCCCTCCTGATTCTTTGAACGCTCATAACTTTGCGCTCGGACCTCCGTTTCAAGTGATCTTTTTTTACAAACCGCTTATCTTTTCGAGATGTACGCCGTGGCGTCCCGCGCTCCTCAAAAATTGCCTGGAAACGGGGAAAAAATGGATTTTGGCGAAAAAGAGGGTGCAACACGAGGACTTCCCAGGAGGTCACCCATCCTAGTACTACTCTCGCCCAAGCACGTTAAACTGCGGAGTTCTGATGGGATCCGGTGCATTTGTGCTGGTATGATCGCATCCATTAACTCACTGCTCCAATTTGTTAATATGGTCTTACCCATCCTTCCAGTTCTTTACACCTTACCCCACTCCCCCTTGATTCTTTGAACGCTCATAACTTCGCGCTCGTACCTCCGTTTTCAGTGATATTTTTTTTCAAACATCTTATCTTTTCGAGATGTACGTCGTGACGTCCCGCGCTCCTAAAAAATTGGCTATAAACGGGGGAAAAAATGGATTATGGCGAAAAAAAGGGGTGCAACACGAGGACTTTCCAGGAGGTCACCCATCCTAGTACTACTCTCGCCCAAGCACGTTAAACTGCGGAGTTCTGATGGGATCCGGTGCATTAGTGCTGGTATGATCGCATCCATTAACTCACTGCTCCAATTTGTTTATATGGTCTTACCCAATCTTCAAGTTCTTCACACCTCACCCCACTCCCCCCTGATTCTTTGAACGCTCATAACTTCGTGGTCGGACCTCCATTTTTAGTGATTTTTTTTTCAAACCGCTTATCTTTTCGAGATCTATGCCGTGGCGTCCCGCGCTTCTCAAAAATTGGATGGAAACGGGTAAAAAACTGGATTGTGGCGAAAAAAGGGGTGCAACACGAGGACTTCCCAAGAGGTCACCCATCCTAGTACTATTCTCGCCCAAGCACGCATAACTGCAGAGTTCTGATGGAATCCGGTGCATTAGTGCTAGTATGATCGCATCTATTAACTCACTGCTCAAATTTGTTTATATGGTCGTACCCATCCTTCCAGTTCTTCACACCTTACCCCCACTCCCCCTTGATTCTTTGAATGCTCATAACTTTGCGCTCGGATCTCCGTTTCCAGTGATCTTTTTTTTCAAACCGCTAATCTTTTTGAGATCTACGCCGTGGCGTCCTGCGCTCCTCAAAAATTGGATGGAAACGGGGAAAAAATGGATTTTGGCGAAAAAATGGGTACAACACGAGGACTTCCTAGGAGGTCACCCATCCTAGTACTACTCTCGCCCAAGCACGCTAAACTGCGGAGTTCTGATGGGATCCGGTGCATTAGTGCTGGTATGATCGCATCCATTAACTCACTGCTCCAATTTGTTTATATGGTCTTACCCATCGTTCCAATTCTTCACACCTTAACCCACCCCCCCTGATTCTTTGAACGCTCATAACTTTGCGCTCGGACCTCCGTTTTCAGTGATCTTTTTTTTCAAACCGCTTATCTTTTCGAGATGTACGCCATGGCTTCCCGCGCTTCAAAAAATAGGTATGAAACTGGAAAAAAATTGATTTTGGCGAAAAAAGGGGTGCAACACGAGGACTTCCGAGGAGGTCACCCATCCTAGTAATATTCTCGCCCAAGCACGCTTTACTGCAGAGTTCTGATGGAATCCGGTGCATTAGTACTAGTATGATTGCATCTATTAACTCACTGCTCAAATTTGTTTATATGGTCTTACCCATCCTTCCAGTTCTTCACACCTTACCCCCACTCCCCCTTGATTCTTTGAACGCTCATAACTTTACGCTTGGACCTCCGTTTCCAGTGATCTTTTTTTTCACACCGCAAATCTTTTTGAGATCTACGCCGTAGCGTCCTGCGCTCCTCAAAAATTGGTTGGAAACAGGTAAAAAATGGATTTTGGCGAATAAATGGGTACAACACGAGGACTTCCAAGGAGGTCAGCCATCCTAGTACTACTCTCGCCCAAGCACGCTAAACTGCGGAGTTCTGATGGGATCCGGTGCATTAGTGCCGGTATGATCGCATCCATTAACTCACTGCTCAAATTTGTTTATATGGTCTTACCCATCCTTCCAGTTCTTCACACCTTACCCCACTCCCCCCTGATTCTTTGAACGCTCATAACTTCGCGCTCGTACCTCCGTTTTCAGTGATATTTTTTTTCAAACCGCTTATCTTTTCGAGATCTATGCCCTGGCGTCCCGCGCTCCTCAAAAATTGGCTGGAAATGGGAAAAAATGGATTTTGGCGAAAAAAGGGGTGCAACACGAGGACTTCCCAGGAGGTCACCCATCCTAGTACTACTCTCGCCCAAGCACGCTAAACTGCAGAGTTCTATTGGGATCCGGTGCATTAGTGATGGTATGATCGCATCCATTAACTCACTGCTCCAATTTTTTTATATGGTCTTACCAATCCTTGCAGTTCTTCACACCTTACCCCACCCCCCCTGATTCTTTGAACGCTCATCACTTCGCGCTCGGACATCCGTTTTCAGTGATCTTTTTTTTCAAACCGCTTATCATTTCGAGATGTACGCCGTGGCGTCCCGCCCTTCTCCAAAATTGGCATGAAACGGGAAAAAAACTTGATTTTGGCGAAAAAAGGGGTGCTACACGAGGACTTCCCAGGAGGTCACACATCCTTGTACTACTCTCGCCAAAGCACATTAAACTGCGGAGTTCTGATGGGATCTGGTGCATTAGTGCTGGTATGATCGCATCCATTAACTCACTGCTCCAATTTGTTTATATGGTCTTACCCATCCTTCCAGTTCTTCACACCTTACCCCACTAACCCCTGATTCTTTGAACGCTCATAACTTCGCGCTCGGACCTCCATTTTCAGTGATATTTTTTTTCAAACCGCTTATCTTTTCGAGATCTATGCCCTGGCGTCCCGCGCTCCTCAAAAATTGACTGGAAATGGGAAAAAATGAATTTTGGCGAAAAAAGGGGTGCAACACGAGAACTTCCCAGGAGGTCACCCATCCTAGTACTACTCTCGCCCAAGCACGCTAAACTGCGGAGTTCTAATGGGATCCGGTGCATTAGTGATGGTATGATCGCATCCATTAACTCACTGCTACAATTTGTTTATATGGTCTTACCAATCCTTGCAGTTCTTCACACCTTACCCCACCCCCCCTGATTCTTTGAACGCTCATCACTTCGCGCTCGGACCTCCGTTTTCAGTGATCTTTTTTTTCAAACCGCTTATCATTTCGAGATGTACGCCGTGGCGTCCCACGCTCCTCCAAAATTGGCATTAAACGGGAAAAAAACTTGATTTTGGCGAAAAAAGGGGTGCGACACGAGGACTTCCCAGGAGGTCACCCATCCTTGTACTACTCTCGCCAAAGCACGCTAAACTGCGGAGTTCTGATGGGATCTGGTGCATTAGTGCTGGTATGATCGCATCCATTAACTCACTGCTCCAATTTGTTTATATGGTCTTACCCATCCTTCCAGTTCATCACACCTTACCCCACTCCCCCCTGATTCTTTGAACGCTCATAACTTCACGCTCGTACCTCCGTTTTCAGTGATATTTTTTTTCAAACCGCTTATCTTTTCGAGATCTATGCCCTGGCGTCCCGCGCACCTCAAAAATTGGCTGGAAATGGGAAAAAATGGATTTTGGCGAAAAAAGGGGTGCAACACGAGGACTTCCCAGGAGGTCACCCATCCTAGTACTACTCTCGCCCAAGCACGCTAAACTGCAGAGTTCTATTGGGATCCGGTGCATTAGTGATGGTATGATCGCATCCATTAACTCACTGCTCCAATTTGTTTATATGGTCTTACCAATCCTTGCAGTTCTTCACACCTTACCCCCCCCCTGATTCTTTGAACGCTCATCACTTCGCGCTCGGACATCCGTTTTCAGTGATCTTTTTTTTCAAACCGCTTATCATTTCGAGATGTACGCCGTGGCGTCCCGCCCTCCTCCAAAATTGGCATGAAACGGGAAAAAAACTTGATTTTGGCGAAAAAAGGGGTGCTACACGAGGACTTCCCAGGAGGTCACACATCCTTGTACTACTCTCGCCAAAGCACATTAAACTACGGAGTTCTGATGGGATCTGGTGCGTTAGTGCTGGTATGATCGCATCCATTAACTCACTGCTCCAATTTGTTTATATGGTCTTACCCATCCTTCCAGTTCTTCACACCTTACCCCACTAACCCCTGATTCTTTGAACGCTCATAACTTCGCGCTCGGTCCTCCATTTTCAGTGATATTTTTTTTCAAACCGCTTATCTTTTCGAGATCTATGCTCTGGCGTCCCGCGCTCCTCAAAAATTGACTGGAAATGGGAAAAAATGGATTTTGGCGAAAAAAGGGGTGCAACACGAGAACTTCCCAGGAGGTCACCCATCCTAGTACTACTCTCGCCCAAGCACGCTAAACTGCGGAGTTCTAATGGGATCCGGTGCATTAGTGATGGTATGATCGCATCCATTAACTCACTGCTCCAATTTGTTTATATGGTCTTACCAATCCTTGCAGTTCTTCACACCTTACCCCACCCCCCCGATTCTTTGAACGCTCATCACTTCGCGCTCGGACCTCCGTTTTCAGTGATCTTTTTTTTCAAACCGCTTATCATTTCGAGATGTACGCCGTGGCGTCCCGCGCTCCTCCATAATTGGCATTAAACGGGAAAAAAACTTGATTTTGGCGAAAAAAGGGGTGCGACACGAGGACTTCCCAGGAGGTCACCCATCCTTGTACTACTCTCGCCAAAGCACGCTAAACTGCGGAGTTCTGATGGGATCTGGTGCATTAGTGCTGGTATGATCGCATCCATTAACTCACTGCTACAATTTGTTTATATGGTCTTACCAATCCTTGCAGTTCTTCACACCTTACCCCCCTGATTCTTTGAACGCTCATCACTTCGCGCTCGGACCTCCGTTTTCAGTGATCTTTTTTTTCAAACCGCTTATCATTTCGAGATGTACGCCGTGGCGTCCCACGCTCCTCCAAAATTGGCATTAAACGGGAAAAAAACTTGATTTTGGCGAAAAAAGGGGTGCGACACGAGGACTTCCCAGGAGGTCACCCATCCTTGTACTACTCTCGCCAAAGCACGCTAAACTGCGGAGTTCTGATGGGATCTGGTGCATTAGTGCTGGTATGATCGCATCCATTAACTCACTGCTCCAATTTTTTTATATGGTCTTACCCATCCTTCCAGTTCATCACACCTTACCCCACTCCCCCCTGATTCTTTGAACGCTCATAACTTCACGCTCGTACCTCCGTTTTCAGTGATATTTTTTTTCAAACCGCTTATCTTTTCGAGATCTATGCCCTGGCGTCCCGCGCACCTCAAAAATTGGCTGGAAATGGGAAAAAATGGATTTTGGCGAAAAAAGGGGTGCAACACGAGGACTTCCCAGGAGGTCACCCATCCTAGTACTACTCTCGCCCAAGCACGCTAAACTGCAGAGTTCTATTGGGATCCGGTGCATTAGTGATGGTATGATCGCATCCATTAACTCACTGCTCCAATTTGTTTATATGGTCTTACCAATCCTTGCAGTTCTTCACACCTTACCCCCCCCTGATTCTTTGAACGCTCATCACTTCGCGCTCGGACATCCGTTTTCAGTGATCTTTTTTTTCAAACCGCTTATCATTTCGAGATGTACGCCGTGGCGTCCCGCCCTCCTCCAAAATTGGCATGAAACGGGAAAAAAACTTGATTTTGGCGAAAAAAGGGGTGCTACACGAGGACTTCCCAGGAGGTCACACATCCTTGTACTACTCTTGCCAAAGCACATTAAACTACGGAGTTCTGATGGGATCTGGTGCGTTAGTGCTGGTATGATCGCATCCATTAACTCACTGCTCCAATTTGTTTATATGGTCTTACCCATCCTTCCAGTTCTTCACACCTTACCCCACTAACCCCTGATTCTTTGAACGCTCATAACTTCGCGCTCGGTCCTCCATTTTCAGTGATATTTTTTTTCAAACCGCTTATCTTTTCGAGATCTATGCCCTGGCGTCCCGCGCTCCTCAAAAATTGACTGGAAATGGGAAAAAATGGATTTTGGCGAAAAAAGGGGTGCAACACGAGAACTTCCCAGGAGGTCACCCATCCTAGTACTACTCTCGCCCAAGCACGCTAAACTGCGGAGTTCTAATGGGATCCGGTGCATTAGTGATGGTATGATCGCATCCATTAACTCACTGCTCCAATTTGTTTATATGGTCTTACCAATCCTTGCAGTTCTTCACACCTTACCCCCCCCCTGATTCTTTGAACGCTCATCACTTCGCGCTCGGACCTCCGTTTTCAGTGATCTTTTTTTTCAAACCGCTTATCATTTCGAGATGTACGCCGTGGCGTCCCGCGCTCCTCCATAATTGGCATTAAACGGGAAAAAAACTTGATTTTGGCGAAAAAAGGGGTGCGACACGAGGACTTCCCAGGAGGTCACCCATCCTTGTACTACTCTCGCCAAAGCACGCTAAACTGCGGAGTTCTGATGGGATCCGGTGCATTAGTGCTGGTATGATCGCATCCATTAACTCCTTTGCTCCAATTTGTTTATATGGTCTTACCCATCCTTCCAGTTCATCACACCTTACCCCACTCCCCCCTGATTCTTTGAACGCTCATAACTTCGCGCTCGTACCTCCGTTTTCAGTGATATTTTTTTTCAAACCGCTTATCTTTTCGAGATGTACGTCGTGGCGTCCCGCGCTCCTCAAAAATTGGCTGGAAATTGGAAAAAATGGATTTTGGCGAAAAAAGGGGTGCAACACGAGGACTTCCCAGGAGGTCACCCATCCTAGTACTACTCTCGCCCAAGCACGCTAAACTGCGGAGTTCTGATGGGATCCGGTGCATTAGTCCTGGTATGATCGCATCCATTAACTCATTGCTCCAATCTTTTTATATGGTCTTACCAATCCTTGCAGTTCCTCACACCTTACCCCACCTCCCCCCCTGATTCTTTGAACGCTCATCACTTCGCGCTCGGACCTCCGTTTTCAGTGATCTTTTTTTTCAAACCGTTTATCATTTCGAGATGTACGCCGTGGCGTCCCGCGCTCCTCAAAAATTGGCATGAAACGTGAAAATAACTTGATTTTGGCGAAAAAAGGGGTGCAACACGAGGACTTCCCAAGAGGTCACCCTTCCTTGTACTACTCTCGCCAAAGCACACTAAACTGCGGAGTTCTGATGGGATCTGGTGCATTAGTGCTGGTATGATCGCATCCATTAACTCACTGCTCCAATTTGTTTATATGGTCTTACCCATCCTTCCAGTTCATCACACCTTACCCCATTCCCCCCTGATTCTTTGAACGCTCATAACTTCGCGCTCGTACCTCCGTTTTCAGTGATATTTTTTTTCAAACCGCTTATCTTTTCGAGATGTACGTCGTGGCGTCCCGCGCTACTCAAAAATTGGCTGGAAATGGGAAAAAATGGATTTTGGCGAAAAAAGGGGTGCAACACGAGGACTTCCAAGGAGGTAACCCAACCTAGTACTACTCTCACCCAAGCACGCTTAACTGCAGAGTTCTAATGGGATCCGGTGCATTAGTGATGGTTTGATCGCATCCAATAACTCACTGCTCCAATTTGTTTATATGGTCTTACCCATCCTTCCAGTTCTTCACACCTTAACCCACCCCCCCTGATTCTTTGAACGCTCATTACTTCGCGCTCGGACCTCCGTTTTCAGTGATCTTTTTTTTTTCAAACCGCTTATCTTTTCGAGATGTACGCCATGGCTTCCCGCGCTTCTAAAAAATTGGCATGAAATGGGAAAAAAATGGATTTTGATGAAAAAAGGGGTGCAACACGAGGACTTCCCTGGAGGTCACCCATCCTAGTACTACTCTCGCCCAAGCACGCTAAACTGCGGAGTTCTGATGGGATTCGGTGCATTAGTGCCGGTATGATCGCATCCATTAACTCACTGCTCCAATTGGTTTATATGGTCTTACCCATCCTTCCAGTTCTTCACACCTTACCCCACTAACCCCTGATTCTTTGAACGCTCATAACTTCACGCTCGGACCTCCATTTTCCGTGATATTTTTTTTCAAATCGCTTATCTTTTCGAGATCTATGCCCTGGCGTCCCGCGCTCCTCAAAAATTGGCTGGAAATGGGAAAAAATGGATTTTGGCGAAAAAAGGGGTGCAACACGAGGACTTCCCAGGAGGTCACCCATCCTAGTACTACTCTCGCCCAAGCACGCTAAAATGCGGAGTTCTAATGGGATCCGGTGCATTAGTGATGGTATGATCGCATCCATTAACTCACTGCTCCAATTTGTTTATATGGTCTTACCAATCCTTGCAGTTCTTCACACCTTACCCCACCTTCCCCTGATTCTTTGAACGCTCATCACTTCGCGCTCGGACCTCCGTTTTAAGTGATCTTTTTTTTCAAACCGCTTATCATTTCGAGATGTACGCCGCGGCGTCCCGCGCTCCTCAAAAATTGGCATGAAACGTGAAAAAAACTTGATTTTGGCGAAAAAAGGGGTGCGACACGAGGACTTCCCAGGAGGTCACCCATCCTTGTACTACTCTCGCCAAAGCACGCTAAACTGCGGAGTTCTGATGGGATCTGGTGCATTAGTGCTGGTATGATCGCATCCATTAACTCACTGCTCCAATTTGTTTATATGGTCTTACCCATCCTTCCAGTTCATCACACCTTACCCCACTCCCCCCTGATTCTTTGAACGCTCATAACTCGCGCTCGTACCTCCGTTTTTCGGTGATATTTTTTTCAAACCGCTTATCTTTTTCGAGATGTACGTCGTGGCGTCCCGCGCTCCTCAAAAATTGGCTGGAAATTGGAAAAAATGGATTTTGGCGAAAAAAGGGGTGCAACACGAGGACTTCCCAGGAGGTCACCCATCCTAGTACTACTCTCGCCCAAGCACGCTAAACTGCGGAGTTCTGATGGGATCCGGTGCATTAGTCCTGGTATGATCGCATCCATTAACTCATTGCTCCAATCTTTTTATATGGTCTTACCAATCCTTGCAGTTCTTCACACCTTACCCCACCTCCCCCCCTGATTCTTTGAACGCTCATCACTTCGCACTCGGACCTCCGTTTTCAGTGATCTTTTTTTTCAAACCGTTTATCATTTCGAGATGTACGCCGTGGCGTCCCGCGCTCCTCAAAAATTGGCATGAAACGTGAAAATAACTTGATTTTGGCGAAAAAAGGGGTGCAACACGAGGACTTCCCAAGAGGTCACCCTTCCTTGTACTACTCTCGCCAAAGCACACTAAACTGCGGAGTTCAGATGGGATCTGGTGCATTAGTGCTGGTATGATCGCATCCATTAACTCACTGCTCCAATTTGTTGATATGGTCTTACCCATCCTTCCAGTTCATCACACCTTACCCCATTCCCCCCTGATTCTTTGAACGCTCATAACTTCGCTCTCGTACCTCCGTTTTCAGTGATATTTTTTTTCAAACCGCTTATCTTTTCGAGATGTACGTCGTGGCGTCCCGCGCTACTCAAAAATTGGCTGGAAATTGGAAAAAATGGATTTTGGCGAAAAAACGGGTGCAACACGAGGACTTCCAAGGAGGTCACCCAACCTAGTACTACTCTCACCCAAGCACGCTTAACTGCAGAGTTCTAATGGGATCCGGTGCATTAGTGATGGTTTGATCGCATCCAATAACTCACTGCTCCAATTTGTTTATATGGTCTTACCCATCCTTCCAGTTCTTCACACCTTAACCCCCCCCCTGATTCTTTGAACGCTCATAACTCCGCGCTCGGACCTCCGTTTTCAGTGATCTTTTTTTTCAAACCGCTTATCTTTTCGAAATGTACGCCATGGCTTCCCGCGCTTCTAAAAAATTGGCATGAAACGGTAAAAAAATGGATTTTGGCGAAAAAAGGGGTGCAACACGAGGACTTCCCAGGAGGTCACCCATCCTAGTACTACTCTCGCCCAAGCACGCTAAACCTGCGGAGTTCGATGGGATTCGGTGCATTAGTGCCGGTATGATCGCATCCATTAACTCACTGCTCCAATTTGTTTATATGGTCTTACCCATCCTTCCAGTTCTTCACACCTTAACCCACCCCCCTGATTCTTTCAACGCTCATAACTTCGCGCTCGGATCTCTGTTTTCAGTGATCTTTTTTTTCAAACCGCTTATCTTTTCGAGATGTACGCCATGGCTTCCCGCGCTTCTAAAAAATTGGCATGAAACGGGAAAAAAATGGATTTTGGCGAAAAAAGGGGTGCAACACGAGGACTTCCCAGGAGGTCACCCATCCTTGTAATACTCTCGCCCAAGCACGTTAAACTGCGGAGTTCTGATGGGATCTGGTGCATTAGTGCTGGTATGATCGCATCCATTAACTCACTGCTCCAATTTGTTTATATGGTCTTACCCATCCTTCCAGTTCATCACACCTTACCCCGCTCCCCCGATTCTTTGAACGCTCATAACCCGCGGCTCGTACCTCCTTTTCAGTGATATTTTTTTTCAAACCGCTTATCTTTTCGAGATCTATGCCCTGGCGTCCCGCGCTCCTTAAAAATTGGCTGGAAATGGGAAAAAATGGATTTTGGCGAAAAAAGGGGTGCAACACGAGGACTTCCCAGGAGGTCACCCATCCTAGTACTACTCTCGCCCAAGCACGCTAAACTGCGGAGTTCTAATGGGATCCGGTGCATTAGTGATGGTATGATCGCATCCATTAACTCACTGCTCCAATTTATTTATATGGTCTTACCAATCCTTGCAGTTCTTCACACCTTACCCCCCCCCCTGATTCTTTGAACGCTCATCACTTCGCGCTCGGACCTCCGTTTTCAGTGATCTTTTTTTTCAAACCGCTTATCATTTCGAGATGTACGTCGTGGCGTCCTGCCCTCCTCCAAAATTGTCATGAAACGGGAAAAAAACTTGATTTTGGCGAAAAAAGGGGTGCGACACGAGGACTTCCCAGGAGGTCACCCATCCTTGTACTACTCTCGCCAAAGCACGTTAAACTGCGGAGTTACGATGGGATCCGGTGCATTAGTCTTTGGTATGATCGCATCCATTAACTCACTTGCTCCAATTTGTTTATATGGTCTTACCCATCCTTCCGAGTTCATCACACCTTACCCCAGCTCCCCACGATTCTTTGAACGCTCATAACTTCGCGCTCGTACCTCCGTTTTCAGTGATATTTTTTTTCAAACCGCTTATCTTTTCGAGATCTATGCCCTGGCGTCCCGCGCTCCTTAAAAATTGGCTGGAAATGGGAAAAAATGGATTTTGGCGAAAAAAGGGGTGCAACACGAGGACTTCCCAGGAGGTCACCAATCCTAGTACTACTCTCGCCCAAGCACGCTAAACTGCGGAGTTCTAATGGGATCCGGTGCATTAGTGATGGTATGATCGCATCCATTAACTCACTGCTCCAATTTGTTTATATGGTCTTACCAATCCTTGCAGTTCTTCACACCTTACCCCACCCTCCCCTGATTCTTTGAACGCTCATCACTTCGCGCTCGGACCTCGGTTTTCAGTGATCTTTTTTTTCAAACCGCTTATCATTTCGAGATGTACGCCGTGGCGTCCCGCGCTCCTCAAAAATTGGCATGAAACGTGAAAAAAACTTGATTTTGGCGAAAAAAGGGGTGCAACACGAGGACTTCCCAAGAGGTCACCCTTCCTTGTACTACTCTCGCCAAAGCACACTAAACTGCGGAGTTTTGATGGGATCTGGTGCATTAGTACTGGTATGATCGCATCCATTAACTCACTGCTCCAATTTGTTTATATGGTCTTACCCATCCTTCCAGTTCATCACACCTTACCCCATTCCCCCCTGATTCTTTGAACGCTCATAACTTCGCGCTCGTACCTCCGTTTTCAGTGATATTTTTTTTCAAACCGCTTATCTTTTCGAGATGTACGTCGTGGCGTCCCGCGCTGCTCAAAAATTGGCTGGAAATGGGAAAAAATGGATTTTGGCGAAAAAAGGGGTGCAACACGAGGACTTCCAAGGAGGTCACCCAACCTAGTACTACTCTCACCCAAGCACGCTTAACTGCAGAGTTCTAATGGGATCCGGTGCATTAGTGGTGGTTTGATCGCATCCAATAACTCACTGCTCCAATTTGTTTATATGGTCTTACCCATCCTTCCAGTTCTTCACACCTTAACCCACCCCCCCTGATTCTTTGAACGCTCATAACTTCGCGCTCGGACCTCCGTTTTCAGTGATCTTTTTTTTCAAACCGCTTATCTTTTCGAAATGTACGCCATGGCTTCCCGCGCTTCTAAAAAATTGGCATGAAACGGTAAAAAAATGGATTTTGGCGAAAAAAGGGGTGCAACAAGAGGACTTCCCAGGAGGTCACCCATCCTAGTACTACTCTCGCCCAAGCACGCTAAACTGCGGAGTTCTAATGGGATCCGGTGCATTAGTGCTGGTATGATCGCATCCATTAACTCACTGCTCCAATATTTTTATATGGTCTTACCAATCCTTGTAGTTCTTCACACTTTACCCCACCTCCCCCCCTGATTCTTTGAACGCTCATCACTTCGCGCTCGGACCTCCGTTTTCAGTGATCTTTTTTTTCAAACCGTTTATCATTTCGAGATGTACGCCGTGGCGTCCCGCGCTCCTCAAAAATTGGCATGAAACGTGAAAAAAACTTGATTTTGGCGAAAAAAGGGGTGCAACACGAGGACTTCCCAGGAGGTCACCCATCCTTGTACTACTCTCGCCAAAGCACACTAAACTGCGGAGTTACGATGGGATCCGGTGCATTAGTCTTTGGTATGATCGCATCCATTAACTCACTGCTCCAATTTGTTTATATGGTCTTACCCATCCTTCCAGTTCATCACACCTTACCCCATTCCCCTGATTCTTTGAACGCTCATAACTTCGCGCTCGTACCTCCGTTTTCAGTGATATTTTTTTTCAAACCGCTTATCTTTTCGAGATGTACGCCATGGCTTCCCGCGCTTCTAAAAAATTGGCATGAAACGGGAAAAAAATGGATTTTGATGAAAAAAGGGGTGCAACACGAGGACTTCCCAGGAGGTCACCCATCCTAGTACTACTCTCGCCCAAGCACGCTAAACTGCGGAGTTCTGATGGGATTCGGTGCATTAGTGCCGGTATGATCGCATCCATTAACTCACTGCTCCAATTTGTTTATATGGTCTTACCCATCCTTCCAGTTCTTCACACCTTAACCCACCCCCCTGATTCTTTGAACGCTCATAACTTCGCGCTCGGACCAATGTTTTCAGTGATCTTTTTTTTCAAACCGCTTATCTTTTCGAGATGTACGCCATGGCTTCCCGCGCTTCTAAAAAATTGGCATGAAACGGGAAAAAAATGGATTTTGGCGAAAAAGGGGGGTGCAACACGAGGACTTCCCAGGAGGTCACCCATCCTTGTACTACTCTCGCCCGAAGCACGTTAAGCTGCGGAGTTCGATGGGATACGGTGCATTAGTCTTTGGTATGATCGCATCCATTAACTCACTTTGCTCCAATTTGTTGATATGGTCTTACCCATCCTTCCAGTTCATCACACCTTACCCCACTCCCCCCTGATTCTTTGAACGCTCATAACTTCGCGCTCGTACCTCCGTTTTCAGTGATATTTTTTTTCAAACCGCTTATCTTTTCGAGATCTATGCCCTGGCGTCCCGCGCTCCTTAAAAATTGGCTGGAAATGGGAATAAATGGATTTTGGCGAAAAAAGGGGTGCAACACGAGGACTTCCCAGGAGGTCACCCATCCTAGTACTACTCTCGCCCAAGCAAGCTAAACTGCGGAGTTCTAATGGGATCCGGTGCATTAGTGATGGTATGATCGCATCCATTAACTCACTGCTCCAATTTATTTATATGGTCTTACCAATCCTTGCAGTTCTTCACACCTTACCCCCCCCCTGATTCTTTGAACGCTCATCACTTCGCGCTCGGACCTCCGTTTTCAGTGATCTTTTTTTTCAAACCGCTTATCATTTCGAGATGTACGCCGTGGCGTCCCGCCCTCCTCCAAAATTGGCATGAAACGGGAAAAAAACTTGATTTTGGCGAAAAAAGGGGTGCGACACGAGGACTTCCCGGGAGGTCACCCATCCTTGTACTACTCTCGCCCAAAGCACGTTAAGCTGCGGAGTTACGATGGGATACGGTGCATTAGTCTTTGGTATGATCGCATCCATTAACTCCTTTGCTCCAATTGGTTTATATGGTCTTACCCATCCTTCCAGTTCTTCACACCTTACCCCACTAACCCCTGATTCTTTGAACGCTCATAACTTCGCGCTCGGACCTCCATTTTCAGTGATATTTTTTTTCAAACCGCTTATCTTTTCGAGATGTACGTCGTGGCGTCCCGCGCTACTCAAAAATTGGCTGGAAATGGGAAAAAATGGATTTTGGCGAAAAAAGGGGTGGAACACGAGGACTTCCAAGGAGGTCACTCAACCTAGTACTACTCTCACCCAAGCACGCTTAACTGCAGAGTTCTAATGGGATCCGGTGCATTAGTGATGGTTTGATCGCATCCAATAACTCACTGCTCCAATTTGTTTATATGGTCTTACCCATCCTTCCAGTTCTTCACACCTTAACCCACCCCCCCTGATTCTTTGAACGCTCATAACTTCGCGCTCGGACCTCCGTTTTCAGTGATCTTATTTTTCAAACCGCTTATCTTTTCGAAATGTACGCCATGGCTTCCCGCGCTTCTAAAAAATTGGCATGAAACGGTAAAAAAATGGATTTTGGCGAAAAAAGGGGTGCGACACGAGGACTT
Source organism: Beta corolliflora (assembly GCA_947648045.1). Lineage (NCBI taxonomy): Eukaryota > Viridiplantae > Streptophyta > Magnoliopsida > Caryophyllales > Amaranthaceae > Beta > Beta corolliflora. The sequence continues at coordinate 96,316 of CANSZD010003180.1, forward strand.
CCCAGGAGGTCACCCATCCTTGTACTACTCTCGCCAAAGCACGTTAAACTGCGGAGTTCTGATGGGATCTGGTGCATTAGTGCTGGTATGATCGCATCCATTAACTCACTGCTCCAATTGGTTTATATGGTCTTACCCATCCTTCCAGTTCTTCACACCTTACCCCACTAACCCCTGATTCTTTGAACGCTCATAACTTCGCGCTCGGACCTCCATTTTCAGTGATATTTTTTTTCAAACCGCTTATCTTTTCGAGATCTATGCCCTGGCGTCCCGCGCTCCTCAAAAATTGGCTGGAAATGGGAAAAAATGGATTTTGGCGAAAAAAGGGGTGCAACACGAGGACTTCCCAGGAGGTCACCCATCCTAGAAATACTCTCGCCCAAGCACGCTAAACTGCGGAGTTCTAATGGGATCCGGTGCATTAGTGATGGTATGATCGCATCCATTAACTCACTGCTCCAATTTGTTTATATGCTCTTACCAATCCTTGCAGTTCTTCACACCTTACCCCACCCTCCCCTGATTCTTTGAACGCTCATCACTTCGCGCTCGGACCTCCGTTTTCAGTGATCTTTTTTTTCAAACCGCTTATCATTTCGAGATGTACGCCGTGGCGTCCCGCGCTCCTCAAAAATTGGCGTGAAACGTGAGAAAAACTTGATTTTGGCGAAAAAAGGGGTGCAACACGAGGACTTCCCGGGGAGTTACGATGGGATACGGTGCATTAGTCTTTGGTATGATCGCATCCATTAACTCCTTTGCTCCAATTTGTTTATATGGTCTTACCCATCCTTCCCGAGTTCATCACACCTTACCCATTCCCCCTGATTCTTTGAACGCTCATAACTTCGCTCTCGTACCTCCGTTTTCAGTGATATTTTTTTTCAAACCGCTTATCTTTTCGAGATGTACGTCGTGGCGTCCCGCGCTACTCAAAAATTGGCTGGAAATGGGAAAAAATGGATTTTGGCGAAAAAATGGTTGCAACACGAGGACTTCCAAGGAGGTCACCCAACCTAGTACTACTCTCACCCAAGCACGCTTAACTGCAGAGTTCTAATGGGATCCGGTGCATTAGTGATGGTTTGATCGCATCCAATAACTCACTGCTCCAATTTGTTTATATGGTCTTACCCATCCTTCCAGTTCTTCACACCTTAACCCACCTTCGATTCTTTGAACGCTCATAACTTCGCGCTCGGACCTCCGTTTTCAGTGATCTTTTTTTTCAAACCGCTTATCTTTTCGAAATGTACGCCATGGCTTCCCGCGCTTCTAAAAAATTGGCATGAAACGGTAAAAAAATGGATTTTGGCGAAAAAAGGGGTGCAACACGAGGACTTCCCAGGAGGTCACCCATCCTAGTACTACTCTCGCCCAAGCACGCTAAACTGCGGAGTTCTGATGGGATTCGGTGCATTAGTGCCGGTATGATCGCATCCATTAACTCACTGCTCCAATTTGTTTATATGGTCTTACCCATCCTTCCAGTTCTTCACACCTTAACCCACCCCCCCTGATTCTTTGAACGCTCATAACTTCGCGTTCGGACCTCCGTTTTCAGTGATCTTTTTTTTCAAACCGCTTATCTTTTCGAGATGTACGCCATGGCTTCCCGTGCTTCTAAAAAATTGGCATGAAACGGGAAAAAAATGGATTTTGGCGAAAAAAGGGGTGCAACACGAGGACTTCCCAGGAGGTCACCCATCCTTGTACTACTCTCGCCCAAGCACGTTAAACTGCGGAGTTCTGATGGGATCTGGTGCATTAGTGCTGGTATGATCGCATCCATTAACTCACTGCTCCAATTTGTTTATACGGTCTTACCCATCCTTGCAGTTCATCACACCTTACCCCACTCCCCCCTAATTCTTTGAACGCTCATAACTTCGCGCTCGTACCTCCGTTTTCAGTGATATTTTTTTTTCAAACCGCTTATCTTTTCGAGATCTATGCCCTGGCGTCCCGCGCTCCTCAAAAATTGGCTGGAAATGGGAAAAAATGGATTTTGGCGAAAAAAGGGGTGCAACACGAGGACTTCCCAGGAGGTCACCCATCCTAGTACTACTCTCGCCCAAGCACGCTAAACTGCGGAGTTCTAATGGGATCCGGTGCATTAGTGATGGTATGATCGCATCCATTAACTCACTGCTCCAATTTATTTATATGGTCTTACCAATCCTTGCAGTTCTTCACACCTTACCCCCCTTCGATTCTTTGAACGCTCATCACTTCGCGCTCGGACCTCAGTTTTCAGTGATCTTTTTTTTCAAACCGCTTATCATTTCGAGATGTACGCCGTGGCGTCCCGCCCTTCTCGAAAATTGGCATGAAACGGGAAAAAAACTTGATTTTGGCGAAAAAAGGGGTGCGACACGAGGACTTCCCAGGAGGTCACCCATCCTTGTACTACTCTCTCGCCGAAGCACGTTATCTTTGCGGAGTTCGATGGAATACGGTGCATTAGTCTTTGGTATGATTGCATCCATTAACTCACTGCTCTAATTTGTTTATATGGTCTTACCCATCCTTCCAGTTCTTCACACCTTACCCCACTAACCCCTGATTCTTTGAACGCTCATAACTTCGTGCTCGGACCTCCATTTTCAGTGATATTTTTTTTCAAACCGCTTATCTTTTCGAGATCTATGCCCTGGCGTCCCGCGCTCCTCAAAAATTGGCTGGAAATGGGAAAAAATGGATTTTGGCGAAAAAAAGGGTGCAACACGAGGACTTCCCGGGGAGGTCCCCCGTCCTAGTACTACTCTCGCCCAAGCACGCTAAACTGCGGAGTTCTAATGGGATCCGGTGCATTAGTGATGGTATGATCGCATCCATTAACTCACTGCTCCAATTTATTTATATGGTCTTACCAATCCTTTAAGTTCTTCACACCTTACCCCACCCCCCCTGATTCTTTGAACGCTCATCACTTCGCGCTCGGACCTCCGTTTTCAGTGATCTTTTTTTTCAAACCGCTTATCATTTCGAGATGTACGCCGTGGCGTCCTGCGCTCCTCCAAAATTGGCATGAAACGGGAAAAAAACTTGATTTTGGCGAAAAAAGGGGTGCGACACGAGGACTTCCCGGGAGGTCACCCGTCCTTGTACTACTCTCGCCAAGCACGCTAAAGCTGCGGAGTTCGATGGGATACGGTGCATTAGTCTTTGGTATGATCGCATCCATTAACTCATTGCTCCAATTTGTTTATATGGTCTTACCCATCCTTCCGAGTTCATCACACCTTACCCCCCCCCTTTGATTCTTTGAACGCTCATAACTTCGCGCTCGTACCTCCGTTTTCAGTGATATTTTTTTTCAAACCGCTTATCTTTTCGAGATGTACGTCGTGGCGTCCCGCGCTCCTCAAAAATTGGCTAGAAATTGGAAAAAATGGATTTTGGCGAAAAAAGGGGTGCAACACGAGGACTTCCCAGGAGGTCACTTATCCTAGTACTACTCTCGCCCAAGCACGCTAAGCTGCGGAGTTCGATGGGATCCGGTGCATTAGTCTTTGGTATGATCGCATCCATTAACTCCTTTGCTCCAATTTGTTTATATGGTCTTACCAATCCTTGCAGTTCTTCACACCTTACCCCCCTCCCCCCGATTCTTTGAACGCTCATCACTTCGCGCTCGGACCTCCGTTTTCGGTGATCTTTTTTTTTCAAGCCGTTTATCATTTCGAGATGTACGCCGTGGCATCCGCGCTCCTCAAAAATTGGCATGAAACGTGAAAAAAACTTGATTTTGGCGAAAAAAGGGGGTGCAACACGAGGACTTCCCGGGAGGTCACCCGTCCTTGTACTACTCTCGCCAAAGCACGCTAAGCTACGGAGTTACGATGGGATCTAGTGCATTAGTCTTTGGTATGATCGCATCTATTAACTCCTTTGCTCCAATTTGTTTATATGGTCTTACCCATCCTTCCGAGTTCATCACACGTTACCCATTCCCCCTGATTCTTTGAACGCTCATAACTTCGTGCTCGTACCTCCGTTTTTCGGTGATATTTTTTTTTCAAACCGCTTATCTTTTTCGAGATGTACGTCGTGGCGTCCCGCGCTCCTCAAAAATTGGCTGGAAATGGGAAAAAATGGATTTTGGCGAAAAAAGGGGGTGCAACACGAGGACTTCCCGGGAGGTCACCCAACCTAGTACTACTCTCACCCAAGCACGCTTAAGCTGCGAGTTCTAATGGGATCCGGTGCATTAGTGATGGTTTGATCGCATCCAATAACTCCTTTGCTCCAATTTGTTTATATGGTCTTACCCAATCCTGTCGGTTCTTCACACCTTACCCCCCCCCTTGATTCTTTGAACGCTCATCACTCGCGCTCGGGCCTCCGTTTTTCGGTGATCTTTTTTTTTCAAACCGCTTATCAATTCGAGATGTACGCCGTGGCGTCCGCGTCCTCCAAAATTGGCATGAAACGGGATAAAAACTTGATTTTGGCGAAAAAAGGGGGTGCGACACGAGGACTTCCCGGGAGTTCACCCGTCCTTGTACTACTCTCGCCGAAGCACGCTAAGCTGCGGAGTTCTTATGGGATACGGTGCATTAGTCTTTGGTATGATCGCATCCATTAACTCCTTTGCTCCAATTTGTTTATATGGTCTTACCCATCCTTCCGAGTTCATCACACCTTACCCCCGTTTCCCCTTGATTCTTTGAACGCTCATAACCTTCGCGCTCGTACCTCCGTTTTCGGTGATATTTTTTTTTCAAACCGCTTATCTTTTTCGAGATGTACGTCGTGGCGTCCCGCGCTCCTCAAAATTGATTGGAAATGGGAAAAAATGGATTTCGGCGAAAAAAGGGGTGCGACACGAGGACTTCCCGGGGAGGTCACCCGTCCTAGTACTACTCTCACCCAAGCACGTTAAGCTGGGAGTTACGATAGGATCCGGTGCATTAGTCTTTGGTATGATCGCATCCATTAAGTCCTTTGCTCCAATTTGTTTATATGGTCTTACCCATCCTTCCGAGTTCTTCACACTTTACCCCAGTTAACCCCGATTCTTTGAACGCTCATAACTTTGCGCTCGGACCACCGTTTTACGTGATCTTTTTTTTTCAAACCGCTTATCTTTCGAGATCTATGCCCAGGGGTCCCGCGCTCCTCAAAAATTGATTGGAAACGGGGAAGAAAATGGATTTTGGCGAAAAAAAGGGGTGCAGCAAGAAGACTTCCCGGGAGGTCACTCTACTAGTACTACTCTCTACCCAAGCACGCTTAAGCTGCGGAGTTCTAATGGGATCCGGTGCATTAGTGATGGTTTGATCGCATCCATTAACTCATTGCTCTAATTTGTTTATATGGTCTTACCCATCCTTCCGAGTTCTTCACACCTTACCCACTAACTTAGTGATTCTTTGAACGCTCGTAACTTCGAGCTCGGACCTCCGTTTTCGGTGATCTTTTTTTTTTCAAACCGCTTATTTTTTTCGAGATGTACGCCGTGGTGTTCCGCACTCCTCAAAAATTGGCTGGAAACTGGAAAAAAATGGATTTTGGAGAAAAAAGGGTGAGACACGAGTACTTCCCGGGAGGTCACCGATCCTAGTATTACTCTCGCCCAAGCACGCTTAGCGAGTAGTTCTAATGGGATCCGGTGTATTAGTCTTTGGTATAATCGCATCCATTAACTCACTGCTCAAATTTGTTTATATGGTCTTACCCATCCTTCCAGTTCTTCACACCTTACCCCACTCCGCCTTGATTCTTTGAACGCTCATAACTTTGCGCTCGGACCTTCGTTTTCAGTGATCTTTTTTTTCAAACCGCTTATCTTTTCGAGATGTACGCCGTGGTGTTCCGCACTCCTTAAAACTTGGCTGGAAACTGGAAAAAAAATGGATTTTGGCGAAAAAAGGGGTGCATCACGAGTAATTAATTCCCAGGAGGTCACCCATCCTAGTACTACTCTCGCCCAAGCACGCTAAACTGCGGAGTTCTGATGGGATCCGGTGCATTAGTGCTGGTATGATCGCATCCATTAACTCACTGCTCCAATTTGTTTATATGGTCTTACCAATCCTTGCAGTTCTTCACACCTTACCCCACCCCCCCTGATTCTTTGAACGCTCATAACTTCGCGCTCGTACCTCCGTTTTCAGTGATATTTTTTTTCAAACCGCCTATCTTTTCGAGATGTACGTCGTGGCGTCCCGCGCTCCTAAAAAATTGGCTGGAAATGGGATAAAAGGGATTTTGGCGAAAAAAGGGATGCAACACGAGGACTTCCCAGGAGGTCACCCATCCTAGTACTACTCTCGCCCAAGCACGTTAAACTGCAGAAATCTGATGGGATCCGGTGCATTAGTGCTGGTATGATCGCATCCATTAACTCACTACTCCAATTTGTTTATATGGTCTTACCCATCCTTCCAGTTCTTCACACCTTGCCCCACTAACCTTTGATTCTTTGAACGCTCATAACTTCGCGCTCGGACCTCCGTTTTCTGTGATCATTTTTTTCAAACCGCTTATCTTTTCGAGATCTTTGCCCTGGGGTCCCGCGCTCCTCAAAAATTGGATGGAAACGGGGAAGAAAATGGATTTTGGCGAAAAAAGGGGTGCAACACGAGGACTTCCTAGGAGGTCACCCAACCTAGTACTACTCTCACCCAAGCACGCTTAACTACAGAGTTCTAATGGGATTCGGTGCATTAGTGATGGTTTGATCCCATCCATTAACTCACTGCTCCAATTTGTTTATATGGTCTTACCCATCCTTCCTGTTCTTCACACCTTACCCAATTAACCCTGATTCTTTGAACGCTCATAACTTCGAGCTCGGACCTCCGTTTTCAGTGATCTTATTTTTCAAACCGCTTATCTTTTCGAGATGTACGCCGTGGTGTTCCGTACTCCTCAAAAATTGGTTGAAGGCCTGGAAAAAAATGGATTTTGGAGAAAAAAGGGTGCAACACGAGTACTTCCCAGGAGGTCACCAATCCTTGTATTACTCTCGCCCGAGCACACTTAGGCGGTAGTTCGATGGGATCCGGTGCATTAGTCTTTGGTATAATCGCATCCATTAACTCACTTTGCTCCAATTTGTTTATATGGTCTTACCCATCCTTCTAGTTCTTCACACCTTACCCCACTCCGCGATTCTTAGAACGCTCATAACTTCGCGCTCGGACATCCATTTTCAGTGATCTTTTTTTTCAAACCGCTTATCTTTTTCGAGATGTACGCCGTGGTGATCCGCACTCCTCGAAACTTGGCTGGAAACGGGAAAAAAATGGATTTTGGCCAAAAAAGGGGTGCGCACGAGTACTTAATTCCCGGGGAGGTCACCCATCCTAGTACTACTCTCGCCCAAGCACGCTAAAGCTGCGGAGTTCTAATGGGATCCGGTGCATTAGTCTTTGGTATGATCGCATCCATTAACTCACTCCTGCAATTTGTTTATATGGTCTTACCAATCCTTGCAGTTCTTCACACCTTACCCCACCCCCCCTGATTCTTTGAACGCTCATCACTTCGCGCTCGGACCTCCGTTTTCAGTGATCTTTTTTTTCAAACCGCTTATCATTTCGAGATGTACGCCGTGGCGTCCCGCGCTCCTCAATAATTGGCATGAAACTTGAAAAAAACTAGATTATGGCGAAAAAAGTGGTGCAACACGAGGACTTCCGGGGAGGTCACCCATCCTTGTACTACTCTCGCCGAAGCACGCTAAGCTGCGGAGTTACGATGGGATACGATGCATTAGTCTTTGGTATGATCGCATCCATTAACTCACTTTGCTCCAATTTGTTTATATGGCCTTACCCATCCTTCCAGTTCATCACACCTTACCCCGGCTCCCCCGATTCTTTGAACGCTCATAACCGCGCTCGTACCTCCGTTTTTCGGTGATATTTTTTTCAAACCGCTTATCTTTTTTGAGATGTACGTCGTGGCATCCCGCGCTCCTCAAAAATTGGTTGGAAATGGGAAAAAAACGGATTTTGGCGAAAAAAAGGGGTGCAACACGAGGACTTCCCGGGAGGTCACCCGTCCCTAGTACTACTCTCGCCCGAAGCACGTTAAGCTGCGGAGTTCGATGGGATCCGGTGCATTAGTCTTTGGTATGATCACATCCATTAACTCCTTTGCTCCAATTTGTTTATATGGTCTTACCCATCCATCCAATTCTTCACACCTTACCCCACTAACCCCTGATTCTTTGAACGCTCATAACTCGGCGCTCGGACCTCCGTTTTCTGTGATATTTTTTTCAAACCGCTTATCTTTTCGAGATCTATGCCCTGGGGTCCCGCGCTCCTCAATAATTGGCTGGAAACGGGGAAGAAAATGGGTTTTCGCGAAAAAAGGGGTGCAACACGAGGACTTACCAAGAGGTCACCCAACCTAGTACTACTCTCACCCAAGCACGCTTAACTACAGAGTTCTAATGGGATCCGGTGCAATAGTGATGGTTTGATCCCATCCATTAACTCACTGCTCCAATTTGTTTATATGGTCTTACCCATCCTTCCAGTTCTTCACACTTTACCCAACTAACCCTGATTCTTTGAACACTCATAACTTCGAGCTCGGACCTCCGTTTTCAGTGATCTTATTTTTCAAACCGCTTATCTTTTCGAGATGTACGCCGTGGTGTTCCGTACTCCTCAAAAATTGGATTTTGGAGAAAAAAGGGTGCAACATGTGTACTTCCCAGGAGGTCACCAATCCTAGTATTACTCTCGCCCAAGCACGCTTAACTGAGTAGTTCTGATGGGATCCGGTGCATTAGTCTTTGGTATAATCGCATGCATTAACTCCTTTGCTCCAATTTGTTTATATGGTCTTACCCATCCTTCTAGTTCTTCACACCTTACCCCACTCCGCCCTGATTCTTTGAACGCTCATTACTTCGCGCTCGGACCTCCGTTTTCAGTGATATTTTTTTTCAAAATGCTTATCTTTTCGAGATGTACACCGTGGTGTTCCGCACTCCTCAAAAGTTGGCTGGAAACTAGAAAAAAATTGGATTTTGGCGAAAAAAGGGGTGCAACACGAGTACTTAATTCCCAGGAGGTCACCCATCCTAGTACTACTCTCGCCCAAGCACGCTAAACTGCGGAGTTCTGATGGGATCCAGTGCATTAGTGCTGGTATGATCGCATCCATTAAGTCACTGCTCCAATTTGTTTATATGGTCTTACCAATCCTTCCAGTTCTTCACACCTTACCCTACCCCCCCTGATTCTTTGAACGCTCATCACTTCGCGCTCGGACCTCCGTTTTCAGTGATCTTTTTTTTCAAACCGCTTATCTTTTCGAGATGTACGTCGTGGCGTCCCGCGCTCCTCAAAAATTGGAATGTAATGGGAAAATACTTGATTTTGGCGAAAAAAGGGGTGCAACACGAGGACTTCCCAGGAGGTCACCCATCCTTGTGCTACTCTCGCCCAAGCACGCGTTCTTGCGGAGATACGAAGGGATCCAGGTGCATTAGTCTTTGGTATGATCGCATCCATTAACTCCTTTGCTCCAATTTGTTTATATGGTCTTACCCGATCTTCCTGTTCTTCACACCTTACCCCAGCTCCCCCTTGATTCTTTGAACGCTCATAACCCGCGCTCGGACCTCCGTTTTCGGTGATTATTTTTTTTCAAACCGCTTATCTTTTTTCGAGATCTACGCCGTGGCGTCCCGCGCTCCTCGAAAATTGGTTGGAAACGGGATAAAAATGTATTTTGGCGAAAAAGGGGGTGCAACACGAGGACTTCCCGGGGAGGTCACCCGTCCCTAGTACTACTCTCGCCCGAAGCACGCTTAGCTGCGGAGTTACGATGGGATCCGGTGCATTAGTGCTAGTATGATCACATCCATTAACTCACTGCTCCAATTTGTTTATATGGTCTTACCCATCCTTCCAGTTCTTCACACCTTACCCCACTCCCCCCTGATTCTTTGAACGCTCATAACTTTGCCCTCGGACCTCCGTTTTCAGTGATCTTTTTTTCAAACCGCTTATCTTTTCGAGATCTACGCCGTTACGTCCCGCGCTCCTCGGAAATTGGTTGGAAACGGGGAAAAAAATGGATTTTGGCGAAAAAAGGGGGTGCGACACGAGGACTTCCCGGGAGGTCACTTATCCTAGTACTACTCTCGTCCCAAGCACGCAAAGCTGCGGAGTTCGGATGGGATCCGGTGCATTAGTCTTTGGTATGATCGCATCCATTAACTCACTTTGCTCCAATTTGTTTATATGGTCTTACCCATCCTTCCGAGTTCTTAACACCCCAGCTCCCCGTGATTGTTTGAACGCTCATAACTTCGAGCTCGGACCTCCGTTTTCGGTGATCTTATTTTTCAAACGGCTTATCTTTTTTCGAGATGTACGCCGTGGTGTTCCGTACTCCTCAAAAATTGGTGGAAGCCCCGGAAAAAAATGGATTTTGGAGAAAAAAGGGTGCAACACGAGTACTTCCCGGGAGGTCACCAATCCTAGTATTACTCTCGCCCGAGCACGCTTAGCGAGTAGTTCGTGGGATCGGTGCATTAGTCTTTGGTATAATCGCATGCATTAACTCACTTTGCTCCAATTTGTTTATATGGTCTTACCCATCCTTCCGAGTTCTTCACACCTTATCCCGCTCATACGATTCTTTGAACGCTCATAACTCGCGCTCGGACCTCCGTTTTCGGTGATATTTTTTTTTCAAACCGCTTATCTTTTCGAGATGTACACCGTGGTGTTCCGCACTCCTCAAAAGTTGGCTGGAAACTAGAAAAAAATTGGATTTTGGCGAAAAAAGGGGTGCAACACGAGTACTTAATTCCTAGGAGGTCACCCATCCTAGTACTACTCTCGCCCGGGGCACGCTAAAGCTGCGGAGTTCGATGGGATCCGGTGCATTAGTCTTTGGTATGATCGCATCCATTAAGTCCTTTGCTCCAATTTGTTTATATGGTCTTACCAATCCTTCCAGTTCTTCACACCTTACCCCTTTGATTCTTTGAACGCTCATCACTTCGCGCTCGGACCTCCGTTTTCAGTGATCTTTTTTTTCAAACCGCTTATCTTTTCGAGATGTACGTCGTGGCGTCCCGCGCTCCTCAAAAATTGGCATGTAACGGGAAAAAACTTGATTTTGGCGAAAAAAGCGGTGCAACACGAGGACTTCCCGGGGAGGTCACCCATCCTTGTGCTACTCTCGCCCGAGGCACGCGTTCTTGCGGAGATCCGAAGGGATCCGGTGCATTAGTCTTTGGTATGATCGCATCCATTAACTCCTTTGCTCCAATTTGTTTATATGGTCTTACCCAATCTTCCTGTTCTTCACACCTTACCCGCTCCCCCTTGATTCTTTGAACGCTCCATAACCGCGCTCGGACCTCCGTTTTTCGGTGATTATTTTTTTTCAAACCGCTTATCTTTTTCGAGATCTACGCCGTGGCGTCCGCGCTCCTCGAAAATTGGCTGGAAACGGGAAAAAAATTGGATTTTGGCGAAAAAGGGGGTACAACACGAGGACTTCCCGGGGAGGTCACCCGTCCCTAGTACTACTCTCGCCCAAGCACGCTTAAGCTGCGGAGTTACGATGGGATCCGGTGCATTAGTGCTAGTATGATCACATCCATTAACTCCTTTGCTCCAATTTGTTTATATGGTCTTACCCATCCTTCCAGTTCTTCACACCTTACCCCACTCCCCCCTGATTCTTTGAACGCTCATAACTTTGCCCTCGGACCTCCGTTTTCAGTGATCTTTTTTTTCAAACCGCTTATCTTTTCGAGATCTACGCCGTTCTGTCCCGTGCTCCTCGGAAATTGGTTGGAAACGGGGAAAAAATGGATTTTGGCGAAAAAAGGGGTGCAACATGAGGACTTCCCAGGAGGTCACCCATCCTAGTACTACTCTCGTCCAAGCACGCAAAACTGCGGAGTTCAGATGGGATCCGGTGCATTAGTGCTGGTATGATCGCATCCATTAACTCACTACTCCAATTTGTTTATATGGTCTTACCCATCCTTCCAGTTCTTAACACCTGACCCTACTCCCCGTGATTGTTTGAACGCTCATAACTTCGCGCTCGGACCTCCGTTTTCAGTGATCTTTTTTTTCAAACAGCTTATCTTTTCGAGATTTACGCCGTTGCGTCCTGCGCTCCTCAAAAATTGGCTGGAAACGGAAAAAAATGGATTTTAGCGAAAAAAGGGGTGCCACACGAGGACTTCCTAGGAGGTCACCCATCCTAGTACTACTCTCGCCCAAGCACGCTTAACTGCGGAGTTCTGATGGTATCCGGTGCATTAGTGCTGGTATGATCGCATCCATTAACTCACTGCTCCAATTTGTTTATATGGTCTTACCAATCCTTGCAGTTCTTCACACCTTGCCCCACTAACCTTTGATTCTTTGAACGCTCATAACTTCGCGCTCGGACCTCCGTTTTCTGTGATCTTTTTTTTCAAACCGCTTATCTTTTCGAGATCTATGCCCTGGGGTCCCGCGCTCCTCAAAAATTGGATGGAAACGGGGAAGAAAATGGATTTTGGCGAAAAAAGGGGTGCAACACGAGGACTTCCTAGGAGGTCACCCAACCTAGTACTACTCTCACCCAAGCACGCTTAACTACAGAGTTCTAATGGGATTCGGTGCATTAGTGATGGTTTGATCCCATCCATTAACTCACTGCTCCAATTTGTTTATATGGTCTTACCCATCCTTCCTGTTCTTCACACCTTACCCAATTAACCCTGATTCTTTGAACGCTCATAACTTCGAGCTCGGACCTCCGTTTTCAGTGATCTTATTTTTCAAACCGCTTATCTTTTCGAGATGTACGCCGTGGTGTTCCGTACTCCTCAAAAATTGGCTGGAAACTGGAAAAAAATGGATTTTGGAGAAAAAAGGGTGCAACACGAGTACTTCCCAGGAGGTCACCAATCCTTGTATTACTCTCGCCCAAACACACTTAGCTGAGTAGTTCTGATGGGATCCGGTGCATTAGTGCTGGTATAATCGCATCCATTAACTCACTGCTCCAATTTGTTTATATGGTCTTACCCATCCTTCTAGTTCTTCACACCTTACCCCACTCCGCCCTGATTCTTAGAACGCTCATAACTTCGCGCTCGGACATCCATTTTCAGTGATCTTTTTTTTCAAACCGCTTATCTTTTCGAGATGTACGCCGTGGTGATCCGCACTCCTCAAAACTTGGCTGGAAACGGGAAAAAAATGGATTTTGGCCAAAAAGGGGTCCGACTCACAGTACTTAATTCCCAGGAGGTCACCCATCCTAGTACTACTCTCGCCCAAGCACGCTAAACTGCGGAGTTCTAATGGGATCCGGTGCATTAGTGCTGGTATGATCGCATCCATTAACTCACTCCTGCAATTTGTTTATATGGTCTTACCAATCCTTGCAGTTCTTCACACCTTACCCCACCCCCCCTGATTCTTTGAACGCTCATCACTTCGCGCTCGGACCTCCGTTTTCAGTGATCTTTTTTTTCAAACCGCTTATCATTTCGAGATGTACGCCGTGGCGTCCCGCGCTCCTCAAAAATTGGCATGAAACTTGAAAAAAACTAGATTATGGCGAAAAAAGTGGTGCAACACGAGGACTTCCCAGGAGGTCACCCATCCTTGTACTACTCTCGCCAAAGCACGCTAAACTGCGGAGTTCTGATGGGATCCGATGCATTAGTCTTTGGTATGATCGCATCCATTAACTCCTTTGCTCCAATTTGTTTATATGGCCTTACCCATCCTTCCAGGTTCATCACACCTTACCCCGGCTCCCCCTGATTCTTTGAACGCTCGTAACCCGCGCTCGTACCTCCGTTTTTCGGTGATATTTTTTTCGAACCGCTTATCTTTTTTCGAGATGTACGTCGTGGCATCCCGCGCTCCTCAAAAATTGGCTGGAAATGGGAAAAAATGGATTTTGGCGAAAAAAGGGGGTGCGACACGAGGACTTCCCGGGGAGGTCACCCGTCCTAGTACTACTCTCGCCCAAGCACGTTAAGCTGCGGAGTTCGATGGGATCCGGTGCATTAGTCCTTGGTATGATCACATCCATTAACTCACTGCTCCAATTTGTTTATATGGTCTTACCCATCCATCCAATTCTTCACACCTTACCCCACTAACCCCTGATTCTTTGAACGCTCATAACTTCGCGCTCGGACCTCCGTTTTCTGTGATATTTTTTTTCAAACCGCTTATCTTTTCGAGATCTATGCCCTGGGGTCCCGCGCTCCTCAAAAATTGGCTGGAAACGGGGAAGAAAATGGGTTTTCGCGAAAAAAGGGGTGCAACACGAGGACTTACCAAGAGGTCACCCAACCTAGTACTACTCTCACCCAAGCACGCTTAACTACAGAGTTCTAATGGGATCCGGTGCAATAGTGATGGTTTGATCCCATCCATTAACTCACTGCTCCAATTTGTTTATATGGTCTTACCCATCCTTCCAGTTCTTCACACCTTACCCAACTAACCCTGATTCTTTGAACACTCATAACTTCGAGCTCGGACCTCCGTTTTCAGTGATCTTATTTTTCAAACCGCTTATCTTTTCGAGATGTACGCCGTGGTGTTCCGTACTCCTCAAAAATTGGATTTTGGAGAAAAAAGGGTGCAACATGAGTACTTCCCAGGAGGTCACCAATCCTAGTATTACTCTCGCCCAAGCACGCTTAACTGAGTAGTTCTGATGGGATCCGGTGCATTAGTGCTGGTATAATCGCATGCATTAACTCACTGCTCCAATTTGTTTATATGGTCTTACCCATCCTTCCAGTTCTACACACCTTACCCCACTCCCACGATTCTTTGAACGCTCATAACTTCGCGCTCGGACCTCCGTTTTCAGTGATATTTTTTTTCAAAATGCTTATCTTTTCGAGATGTACACCGTGGTGTTCCGCACTCCTCAAAAGTTGGCTGGAAACTAGAAAAAAATTGGATTTTGGCGAAAAAAGGGGTGCAACACGAGTACTTAATTCCCAGGAGGTCACCCATCCTAGTACTACTCTCGCCCAAGCACGCTAAACTGCGGAGTTACGTGGGATCCGGTGCATTAGTCTTTGGTATGATCGCATCCATTAAGTCACTGCTCCAATTTGTTTATATGGTCTTACCAATCCTTCCAGTTCTTCACACCTTACCCTACCCCCCCTGATTCTTTGAACGCTCATCACTTCGCGCTCGGACCTCCGTTTTCAGTGATCTTTTTTTTCAAACCGCTTATCTTTTCGAGATGTACGTCGTGGCGTCCCGCGCTCCTCAAAAATTGGAATGTAATGGGAAAATACTTGATTTTGGCGAAAAAAGGGGTGCAACACGAGGACTTCCCAGGAGGTCACCCGTCCTTGTGCTACTCTCGCCCAAGCGCGTTGCTTGCGGAGATCTGAAGGGATCCGGTGCATTAGTGCTGGTATGATCGCATCCATTAACTCACTGCTCCAATTTGTTTATATGGTCTTACCCAATCTTCCTGTTCTTCACACCTTACCCCACTCCCCCTTGATTCTTTGAACGCTCATAACTTCGCGCTCGGACCTCCGTTTTCAGTGATTATTTTTTTCAAACCGCTTATCTTTTCGAGATCTACGCCGTGGCGTCCCGCGCTCCTCAAAAATTGGCTGGAAACGGGATAAAAACTGTATTTTGGCGAAAAAAGGGGTACAACACGAGGACTTCCCAGGAGGTCACCCATCCTAGTACTACTCTCGCCCAAGCACGCTTAACTGCGGAGTTCTGATGGGATCCAGTGCATTAGTGCTAGTATGATCACATCCATTAACTCACTGCTCCAATTTGTTTATATGGTCTTACCCATCCTTCCAGTTCTTCACACCTTACCCCACTCCCCCTGATTCTTTGAACGCTCATAACTTTGCCCTCGGACCTCCGTTTTCAGTGATCTTTTTTTCAAACCGCTTATCTTTTCGAGATCTACGCCGTTCTGTCCCGCGCTCCTCAGAAATTGGTTGGAAACGGGGAAAAAATGGATTTTGGCGAAAAAAGGGGTGCAACACGAGAACTTCCCGGGGAGGTCACCCGTCCCTAGTACTACTCTCGTCCAAGCACGCAAAGCTGCGGAGTTCGGATGGGATCCGGTGCATTAGTCTTTGGTATGATCGCATCCATTAACTCACTTTGCTCCAATTTGTTTATATGGTCTTACCCATCCTTCCAGTTCTTACACACGACCCCACTCCCAGTGATTGTTTGAACGCTCATAACTTCGAGCTCGGACCTCCGTTTTCGGTGATCTTATTTTTCAAACGGCTTATCTTTTTCGAGATGTACGCCGTGGTGTTCAGTACTCCTCAAAAATTGGCTGGAACGGGAAAAAAATGGATTTTGGAGAAAAAGGGTGCAACACGAGTACTTCCCGGGAGGTCACCAATCCTAGTATTACTCTCGCCCGAAGCACGCTTAAGCGAGTAGTTCGTGGGATCCAGGTGCATTAGTCTTTGGTATAATCGCATGCATTAACTCCTTTGCTCCAATTTGTTTATATGGTCTTACCCATCCTTCCAGTTCTTCACACCTTATCCCGCTCCACTGATTCTTTGAACGCTCATAACTTCGCGCTCGGACCTCCGTTTTTCGGTGATATTTTTTTTCAAACCGCTTATCTTTTCGAGATGTACACCGTGGTGTTCCGCACTCCTCAAAGTTGGCTGGAAACTAGAAAAAAATTGGATTTTGGCGAAAAAAGGGGGTGCAACACGAGTACTTAATTCCTAGGAGGTCACCCATCCTAGTACTACTCTCGCCCAGGCACGCTAAACTGCGGAGTTACGATGGGATCCGGTGCATTAGTCTTTGGTATGATCGCATCCATTAAGTCCTTTGCTCCAATTTGTTTATATGGTCTTACCAATCCTTCCAGTTCTTCACACCTTACCCCCCCCCTGATTCTTTGAACGCTCATCACTTCGCGCTCGGACCTCCGTTTTTCGGTGATCTTTTTTTTTTCAAACCGCTTATCTTTTTCGAGATGTACGTCGTGGCGTCCCGCGCTCCTCAAAAATTGGCATGTAACGGGAAAAAACTTGATTTTGGCGAAAAAGGGGGTGCAACACGAGGACTTCCCGGGAGGTCACCCGTCCTTGTGCTACTCTCGCCCCAAGCACGCGTTCTTGCGGAGATCCGAAGGGATCCAGGTGCATTAGTCTTTGGTATGATCGCATCCATTAACTCACTGCTCCAATTTGTTTATATGGTCTTACCCAATCTTCCTGTTCTTCACACCTTACCCCACTCCCCCTTGATTCTTTGAACGCTCATAACTTCGCGCTCGGACCTCCGTTTTCAGTGATTATTTTTTTCAAACCGCTTATCTTTTCGAGATCTACGCCGTGGCGTCCCGCGCTCCTCAAAAATTGGCTGGAAACGGGAAAAAAACTGGATTTTGGCGAAAAAGGGGTACAACACGAGGACTTCCCAGGAGGTCACCCATCCTAGTACTACTCTCGCCCGAAGCACGCTTAGCTGCGGAGTTCGATGGGATCCGGTGCATTAGTGCTAGTATGATCACATCCATTAACTCACTGCTCCAATTTGTTTATATGGTCTTACCCATCCTTCCAGTTCTTCACACCTTACCCCACTCCCCCCTGATTCTTTGAACGCTCATAACTTTGCCCTCGGACCTCCGTTTTCAGTGATCTTTTTTTTCAAACCGCTTATCTTTTCGAGATCTACGCCGTTCTGTCCCGTGCTCCTCAGAAATTGGTTGGAAACGGGGACAAAATGGATTTTGGCGAAAAAAGGGGTGCAACATGAGGACTTCCCAGGAGGTCACCCATCCTAGTACTACTCTCGTCCAAGCACGCAAAACTGCGGAGTTCAGATGGGATCCGGTGCATTAGTGCTGGTATGATCGCATCCATTAACTCACTGCTCCAATTTGTTTATATGGTCTTACCCATCCTTTCAGTGATCTTTTTATTCAAACCGCTTATCTTTTCGAGATCTATGCCCTGGCGTCCCGCGCCCCTCAAAAATTGGCTGGAAACGGGGAAGAAAATGGATTTTGGCGAAAAAAGGGGTGCGGCACGAGGACTTCCCGAGAGGTCACCCATCCTAGTACTACTCTCGCCCGAGCACGCTTAAGCTGCGAGTTCGATGGGATCCGGTGCATTAGTGATGGTTTGATCGCATCCATTAACTCACTTTGCTCCAATTTGTTTATATGGTCTTACCCGTCCTTCCGAGTTCTTCACACCTTACCCAACTAACCCCTGATTCTTTGAACGCTCATAACTTCGCGCTCGGACCTCCGTTTTCAGAGATCTTTTTTTTCAAACCGCTTATCTTTTCGAGATGTACGCCGTGGTGTTCCGCACTCCTCAAAAATTGGCTGGAAACTTGAAAAAAATGGATTTTGGAGAAAAAAGGGTGCAACACGAGTACTTCCCAGGAGGTCACCAATCCTAGTATTACTCTCGCCCAAGCACGCTTAAGCGAGGAGTTACGTGGGATCCGGTGCATTAGTCTTTGGTATAATCGCATCCATTAACTCACTTCTCCAATTTGTTTATATGGTCTTACCCATCCATCCGAGTTCTTCACACCTTACCCCGCTCCTACTGATTCTTTGAACGCTCATAACCCGCGCTCGGACCTCCGTTTTCGGTGATCTTTTTTTACAAACCGCTTATCTTTTTCGAGATGTACGCCGTGGTGTTCCGCACTCCTCAAAAATTAGTTGGAAACTGGGAAAAAAATTGGATTTTGGCGAAAAAAGGGGTGCAACACGAGTACTTAATTCCTGGAGGTCACCCATCCTAGTACTACTCTCGCCCGAGCACGCTAAGCTGCGGAGTTCGGATGGGATCCGGTGCATTATTCTTGGTATGATCGCATCCATTAACTCACTGCTCCGATTTGTTTATATGGTCTTACCAATCCTTCCAGTTCTTCACACCTTACCCCCCTTTGATTCTTTGAACGCTCGTAACTTCGCCCTCGTACCTCCGTTTTCGGTGATATTTATTTTCAAACCGCTTATCTTTTTCGAGATGCACGCCGTGGCGTCACGCGCTCCTTAAAAATTGGTTGGAAACGGAAAAAATGAATCTTGGCGAAAAAAGGGGTGCGACACGAGGACTTCCGGAGGTCGCCCGTCCTAGTACTAATCTCGCCCCAAGCACGCGTTCTTGCGGAGATGCGAAGGGATCCGGTGCATTAGTCTTTGGTATGATCGCATCCATTAACTCCTTTGCTCCAATTTGTTTATATGGTCTTACCCGATCTTCCGAGTTCTTCACACCTTACCCCGCTCCCCTTGATTCTTTAAACGCTCGTAACCGCGCTCGGACCTCCGTTTTCGGTGATTATTTTTTTCAAACCACTTATCTTTTTTCGAGATCTACGCCGTGGCGTCCCGCGCTCCTCAAAATTGGCTGGAAACGGGAAAAAAGCTGGATTTTGGCGAAAAAAGGGGTGAAACAAGGGGACTTCCCGGGAGGTCACCCGTCCTAGTACTACTCTCGCCCAAGCACGCTTGAGCTGCGGAGTTACGATGGGATCCGGTGCATTAGTGCTAGTATGATCACATCCATTAACTCCTTTGCTCTAATTTGTTTATATGGTCTTACCCATCCTTCCGAGTTCTTCACACCTTACCCCGGCTCCCCCTGATTCTTTGAACGCTCGTAACTTTGCCCTCGGACCTCCGTTTTCGGTGATCTTTTTTTTCAAACCGCTTATCTTTTTCGAGATCTACGCCGTTACGTCCCGCACTCCTCGGAAATTGGTTAGAAACGGGGAAAAAATGGATTTTGGCGAAAAAAGGGGGTGCGGCACGAGGACTTCACGGGAGGTCGCCCGTCCTAGTACTACTCTCGTCCAAGCACGCAAAGCTGCGGAGTTCGGATGGGATCCGGTGCATTAGTCTTTGGTATGATCGCATCCATTAACTCACTTTGCTCCAATATGTTTATATGGTCTTACCCATCCTTCCGGTTCTTACACACGACCCCGGCTCCCAGTGATTGTTTGAACGCTCCGTAACCTTCGCTCGGACCTCCATTTTCGGTGATCTTTTTTTTCAAACGGCTTATCTTTTTTTCGAGATTTACGCCGTGGCGTCTGCGCTCCTCAAATATTGGCTGGAAACGGAAAAAAAATGGATTTTAGCGAAAAAGGGGTGCCGCACGAGGACTTCCTAGGAGGTCGCCCGTCCTAGTACTACTCTCGCCCAAGCACGCTTAAGCTGCGGAGTTCGATGGTATCCGGTGCATTAGTCTTTGGTATGATTGCATCCATTAACTCCTTTGCTCCAATTTGTGCATATGGTTTTACCCATCCTTCCGAGTTCTTCACACCTTACCCGGTTCCCCCAGATTCTTTGAACGTTCATAACCCGCGCTCGGAACTCCGTTTTCGGTGATCTTTTTTTTTCAAACCGCTTATCTTTTTCTAGATCTACGCCGTGGCTTCCCGCGCTCCTCAAAAATTGGTGGAAACGGGGAAAAAAATAGGATTTTTGCAAAAAAAGGGGTGCACTAACCAAGCACGCTTAAGCTGCGAGTTCTTATTGGATCCGGTGCATTAGTCTTTGGTATGATCGCATCCATTAACTCCTTTGCTCCAATTTGTGTATATGGTCATACCCATCCTTCCGAGTTCTTCACACCTTACCCCGCTTCCCCTGATTCATTGAACTCTCATAACCCGCTCGCACCTCCGTTTTCAGTGATCTTTTTTTTCAAACCGCTTATCTTTTCGAGATCTACGCCGTGGCGTCCCGCGCTCCTCGAAAATTTCTTGGAAACGGGAAAAATTGGATTTTGGCAAAAATAGGGGGTGCAGCACGAGGACTTCAAGGAGGTCACCCATACTTGTACTACTCTCGCCCAAGCACGCTTAAGCTGCGGAGTTCGATGAAATCCGGTGCAGGTAGTCTTTGGTATGATCGCATCCATTAACTCACTGCTCCTATTTGTTTATATGGTCTTACCCATCCTTCCAGTTCTTCACACCTTACCCCACTCACCCATGATTCTTTGAACGCTCATAACTTCACGCTCGAAACTTCGTTTTCGGTGATTTTTTTTTTCAAACCGCTTATCTTTTCGAGATGTACACCGTGGCGTCCCGCGCTCCTCAAGAATTGGCATGAAACGAGGTACAAATGGATTTTGGCGAAAAAAGGGGTTCAACACGAGGACTTCCCGGGGAGGTCACCCGTCCCTAGTACTACTCTCGCCCGAGCACGCTAAGCTGCAGAGTTCTGATGGGATCCGGTGCATTAGTGCTATGATCGCATCAATTAATTCGCTGCTCCAATTTGTTTATATGGTCTTACCCGTCCTTCCGGTTCTTAAGCCTTACCCCACTCCCCCTGATTCTTTGAACGCTCATAACTTCGCGCTCGGACCTCCGTTTTCAGTGATCTTTTTTTTCAAACCGCTTATCTTTTCGAGATGTACGCCGTGGCGTCCTGCGCTCCTCAAAAATTGATTGGAAATGGGGAAAAAATGGATTTTGGCGAAAAAAACGGTGCAACACTAGCACTTCTGAGGGATGGGATCTGGTGCATTAGTGTTGGCATGATCGCATCCATTAACTCACTGCTCCAATTTATTTATATGGTCTTACCCATCCTTCCAGTTCTTCACACCTTACCCCACTCCCCCCTGATTCTTTGAACGCTCATAACTTAGCGCTCGGATTTCCGTTTTCAGTGATCGTTTTTTTCAATCCGCTTATCTTTTCGAGATCTACGCCATGGCATCCCGCGCTCCTCAAAAATTAGCTGGAAACGGGGAAGAAACAGGATTTTGGCGAAAAAAGGGGTGTAACACGAGGACTTCCCAGGAGGTCACCCATCTTAGTACTACTCTCGCCCAAGCACGCTTAACTGCGGAGTTCTTATGGGATCCGGTGCATCAGTGCTGGTATGATTCCATCCATTAACTCACTGCTCCAATTTCTTTAAATGGTTTTACCCATCCTTCCAGTTCTTCGCTCCTTACCCCACTTCCCCCAGATTCTTTGAACGCTCATAACTTCGCGCTCGGACCTCCGTTTTCAGTGATCTTTTTTTTTAAACCGCTTATCATTTTGAGATCTACGCCGTGGCGTCCCACACTTCTCAAAAATTGGCTGGAAACGGGAAAAAACTGGATTTTTGCAAAAAAAAGGGGTGCAACACGAGGACTTCCCAGGAGGTCACCCATCCTAGTACTACTCTCGCCCAAGCACGCTTAACTGCGAAGTTCTTATGGGATCCGGTGCATTAGTGCTGGTATGATTGAATCCATTAAGTCACTGCTCCAATTTTTTTATATGGTTTTACCCATCCTTCCAGTTCTTCACACCTTACCCCACTTCCCACAGATTCTTTGAATGCTCATAACTTTGCGCTCGGACCTCCGTTTTCTGTGATCTTTTTTTTTAAACTGCTTATCTTTTCGAGATCTACGCCGTGGCGTCCCGCACTTCTCAAAAATTTGCTGGAAACGGGAAAAAATTTGGATTTTGGCAAATAAAAAGGGGTGCAACACTCGCCCAAGCACGCTTAACTGCGAAGTTCTTATGGGATCCGGTGCATTAGTGCTGGTATGATCGCATCCATTAACTCACTACTCCAATTTGTGTATATGGTCTTACCCATCCTTCCAGTTCTTCACACCTTAACCCACTTCCCCCTGATTCTTTGAACGCACATAACTTCGCGCTCACACCTCCGTTTTCAGTGATCTTTTTTTTCAAACCGCTTATCTTTTCGAGATCTAAGCCGTGGCGTTCCGCACTCCTCGAAAATTTACTGGAAGCGGGAAAAAAATGTATTTTGGCAAAAATAGGGGTGCAGCACGAGGACTTCCCAGGAGGTCACCCATCCTAGTACTACTCTCGCCCAAGCACGCTTAGCTGCAGAGTTCTGATGAAATCCGGTGCATTAGTGCTGGTATGATCGCATCCATTAACTCACTGCTGCTATTTGTTTATATGGTCTTACCCGTCCTTCCCGGTTCTTCACACCTTACCCTTCTACTTTGATTCTTTGGACCTCCGTTTTCGGTGATCTTTTTTTTCAAACCGCTTATCTTTTCGAGATGTACGCCGTGGCTTCCCGCGCTCCTCAAAAATTGGTTGGAAACGGGGTAAAAATGGATTTTGGCGAAAAAAGGTGTGCAACACGAGGACTTCCCAGGAGGTCACCCGTCCCTGGTACTACTCTCGCCCAAGCACGCCAGCTGCGAGTTACGATGGGATCCGGTGCATTAGTCTTTGGTATGATCGCATCCATTAACTCCTTTGCTCCAATTTGTTTATATGGTCTTACCCGTCCTTCCGAGTTCTTGAGCCTTACGACCGCTCCCCCTGATTCTTTGAACGCTCATAACTTCGCGCTCGGACCTTCGATTTCAGTGATCATTTTTTTTAAACCGCTTATCTTTTCGAGATCTACGCCGTGGCGTCCCGCGCATCTCAAAAATTGGTTGGAAACGGGAATAAAGCTGGATTTTGCCAAAAAAAAGGGGTGCGGCACGAGGACTTCCCGGGGAGGTTACCCATCCTAGTACTACTCTCGCCCGAGCACGCTTAAGCTGCGAGTTACGATGGGATCCGGTGCATTAGTCTTTGGTATGATTGCATCCATTAAGTCCTTTGCTCCGATTTCTTTATATGGTTTTACCCGTCCTTCCGAGTTCTTCACACCTTACCCCACTTCCCCCAGATTCTTTGAACGCTCATAACTTCGCGCTCGGACCTCCGTTTTCAGTGAACTTTTTTTTAAACCGCTTATCATTTCGAGATCTACGCCGTGGCATCTCGCACTTCTCAAAAATTGGCTGGAAACGGGGAAAAAACTGGATTTTGGCAAAAAAAGGGGTGCAACACTCGCCGCCACGCTTAACTACGGAGTTCTTTTGGGATCCGGTGCATTAGTCTTTGGTATGATCGCATCCATTAACTCACTACTCCAATTTGTGTATATGGTCTTACCCATCCTTCCAGTTCTTCACACCATACCCCACTTCCCCCTGATTCTTTGAACGCACATAACTTCGCGCCCACACCTCCGTTTTCAGTGATCTTTTTTTTCAAACCGCTTATCTTTTCGAGAACTAAGTCGTGGCGTCCCGCGCTCCTCGAAAATTTGCTGGAAACGGGATTCAAATTTTGATTTTGGCAAAAATAGGGGTGCAGCACGAGGACTTCCCAGGAGGTCACCCATCCTAGTACTACTCTCGCCCAAGCACGCTAAACTACGGAGTTACGTGGGATCCGGTGCATTAGTCTTTGGTATGATCGCATCCATTAACTCTTTGCTACAATTTGTTTATATGGTCTTACCCGTCCTTCCGAGTTCTTGAAGCCTTACCCCGGCTCCCCTCGATTCTTTGAACGCTCACAACTTCGCGCTCGTACCTCCGTTTTCAGTGATTTTTTTTTTCAAACCGCTTATCTTTTCGAGATGTACGGCGTGGCGTCCCGCGCTCCTCTAAAATTGATTGGAAGCGGGGAAAAAAGGGATGCAACACGAGCACTTCCCGGGAGGTCACCCATCCTAGTACTACTCTCGCCCAAGCACGATTAACTGTGGAGTTCTGATGGGATCAGGTGCATTAGTGTTGGTATGATCGCATCCATTAACTCACTGCTCCAATTTATTTATATGGTCTTACCCATCCTTCCAGTTCTTCACACCTTACCCCACTCCCCCCTGATTGTTTGAACGCTCATAACTTAGCGCTCGGATATCCGTTTTCAGTGATCGTTTTTTTCAATCCGCTTATCTTTTCGAGATCTACGCCGTGGCATCCCGCGCTCCTCAAAAATTGGCGGGAAACGGGGAAAAAAACAGGATTTTGGCGAAAAAAGGGGTGCAGCACGAGGACTTCCCGGGGGCTCACCCGTCCTAGTACTACTCTCGCCCCGAAGCACGCTTAACTGCGGAGTTCTAATGGGATCCGGTGCATTAGTGCTGGTATGATTGCATCCATTAACTCACTGCTCCAATTTCTTTATAGGATTTTACCCATCCTTCCAGTTCTTCACACCTTACCCCACTTCCCTCAGATTCTTTGAACGCTCATAACTTCGCGCTCGGACCTCCGTTTTCAGTGATCTTTTTTTTAAACTGCTTATCTTTTCGAGATCTACGCTGTGGGGTCCCGCACTTCTCAAAAAATATTTGGAAACCGGAAAAAAACTGGATTTTGGCAAAAAAGGGGTGCTGACACTCGCCCAAGCACGCTTGCGGCGTTCTTATGGGATCCGGTGCATTAGTCTTTGGTATGATCGCATCCATTAACTCATTTGCTCCAATTTGTGTATATGGTCTTACCCGTCCTTCCGAGTTCTTCACACCTTACCCCGCTTCCCCTGATTCTTTGAACGCTCATAACCTTCGTGCTCGCACCTCCGTTTTCGGTGATCTTTTTTTTCAAACCGCTTATCTTTTCGAGATCTGAGCCGTGGCGTCCCGCGCTCCTCGAAAATTTGCTTTGGAAACGGGGAAAAAAACTGGATTTTGGCAAAACGGGGTGCAACACTCGCCCCGAGCACGCTTAAGCTGCGGAGTTCATATGGGATCAGGTGCATTAGTCTTTGGTATGATCGCATCCATTAACTCCTTTGGTCCTATTTGTTTATATGGTCTTACCCGTCCTTCCGAGTTCTTGAAACCTTACCCCGGCTCCCCGCGATTCTTTGAACGTTCACAACTTCGCGCTCGGACCTCCGTTTTTAGTTATCTTTTTTTTCAAACAGCTTATCTTTTCGAGATGTACGGCGTGGCGTCCCGCGCTCCTCTAAAATTGATTGAAAACGGGGAAAAAATGGATTTTGGCGAAAAAAGGGGTGCGACACGAGCACTTCCCGGGAGGTCACCCATCCTAGTACTACTCTCGCCCCAAGCACGATAAAGCTGCGGAGTTCGAGTGGGATGCGGTGCATTAGTGTTGGTATGATCGCATCCATTAACTCCTTTGCTCCAATTTATTTATATGGTCTTACCCATCCTTCCGAGTTCTTCACACCTATCCCCGCTCCCCACGATTCTTTGAACGCTCATAACTTAGCGCTCGGATTTCGTTTTTCGGTGATCGTTTTTTTCAATCCGCTTATCTTTTTTCGAGATCTCGCCGTGGCCTACGGCGCTCCTCCAAAATTGGCTGGAAACGTGGAAAAAAACAGGATTTTGGCGAAAAAAGGGGGTGCGGCACGAGGACTTCCCGGGAGTTCACCCATCCTAGTACTACTCTCTCCCAAGCACGCTTAATTGCGGAGTTCTTATGGGATCCGGTGCATTAGTGTTGGTTTGATTGCATCCATTAACTCACTATCCAATTTCTTTATATGGTTTTACCCATCCTTCCAGTTCTTCACACCTTACCCGGCTTCCCCGGATTCTTTGAACGGCTCGTAACTTCGCTCGGACCTCCGTTTTTCGGTGATCTTTTTTTTTAAGCTTGCTTATCTTTTTTCGAGATCTACGTCGTAGCGTCCGCACTTCTCAAAAATTGGCTGGAAACGGGAAAAAAACTGGATTTTGGCAAAAAAAGGGGTGCGACATTCGCCCAGCACGCTTAGCTGCGGAGTTACGATGGGATCCGGTGCATTAGTCTTTGGTATGATCGCATCCATTAACTCACTACTCCAATTTGTGTATATGGTTTTACCCATCCTTCCAGTTCTTCACACCTTACCCCACTTCCCCCAGATTCTATGAACGCTCATAACCCGGCGCTAACACCTCCATTTTCAGTGATCGTTTTTTTCAAACCACTTATCTTTTCGAGATCTAAGCCGTGGCGTCCCGCGCACCTCGAAAATTTACTGGAAACGGGGAAAAAAATTGGATTTTGGCAAAAATAGGGGGTGCGGCACGAGGACTTCCCGGGAGGTCACCCGTCCCTAGTACTACTCTCGCCCGAGCACGCTTAAGCTGCGGAGTTCGATGAAATCCGGTGCATTGGTCTTTGGTATGATGGCATCCATTAACTCCCTTGTTCCTATTTGTTTATATGGTCTTACCCATCCTTCCAGTTCTTCAAACCTTACCCCACTCCCCCCTGATTCTTTGAACGCTCAAAACTTCGCGCTCGGACCTTCGTTTTCAGTGATCTTTTTTTTCAAACCGCTTATCTTTTCGAGATGTACGCCGTGGCGTCCCGCGCTCCTCTAAAATTGATTGGAAATGGGGAAAAAATGGATTTTGGCTAAAAAAGGGGTGCAACACGAGCACTTCCCAGGAGGTCACCCATCCTAGTACTACTCTCGCCCAAGCACGATTAACTGCGGAGATCTGATGGGATCTGTTGCATTAGTGTTGGTATGATCGCATCCATTAACTCACTACTCCATATTATTTATATGGTTTTACCCATCCTTCCAGTTCTTCACACCATACCCCACTCCCCCCCTGATTCTTTGAACGCTCATAACTTAGAGCTCGGATTTCCGTTTTCAGTGATCGTTTTTTTCAATCCGCTTAACTTTTCGAGATCTACGCCGTGGCGTCCCGCACTTCTCAAAAATTGGTTGGAAACGGGAAAAAAACTGAATTTTGGCAAAAAAAAGGGGTGCAACAGTCGCCCAAGCACGCTTTACTGCGGAGTTCTGATGGGATCCGGTGCATTAGTGTTGGTATGATCGCATCCATTAACTCACTGCTCCAATTTGTGTATATGGTCTTACCCATCCTTCCAATTCTTCACACCTTACCCATCTTCCCTCTGATTATTTGAACGCTCATAACCTCGCGCTCACCCCTCCGTTTTCAGGGATCTTTTTTTTCAAACAGCTTATCTTTTCGAGATCTAAGCCGTGGCGTCCCGCACACCTCGAAAATTTGCTGGAAACGGGAAAAAAACTGGATTTTGGCAAAAAAAAGGGGTGCAACACTCGCCCAAGCACGCTTAACTGCGGAGTTCTTATGGGATCCGGTGCATTAGTGCTGGTATGATTGCATACATTAACTCACTGCTCCAATTTCTTTATATGGTTTTACCCATCCTTCCTCTTCTTCACACCTTACCCCACTTTCCCCAGATTCTTTGAACGCTCATAACTTTACGCTCGGACCTCCGTTTTCAGTGATCTTTTTTTTAAACTGCTTATCTTTTCGAGATCTACGCCGTGGCGTCCCGTACTTCTCAAAAATTGGCTGGAAACGGGAAAAAACTGGATTTTGGCAATAAAAGGGGTGCAACACTCGCCCAAGCACGCTTAACTGCGGAGTTCTTATGGGATCCGGTGCATTAGTGCTGATATGATCGCATCCATTAACTCACTACTCCAATTTGTGTATATGGTCTTACCCATCCTTCCAGTTCTTCACACCTTACCCCACTTCCCCCTGATTCTTTGAACGCTCGTAACCTTCGCTCGCATCTACGTTTTCATTGATCTTTTTTTTCAAACCGCTTATCTTTTCGAGATCTAAGCCGTGGCGTCCCCGCTCCTCGAAAATTTCTTGGAAACGGGAAAAAAATTGGATTTTGGCAAAAGTAGGGGTCTTTGCCCGAGGACTTCCCGGGAGGTCACCCATCCTAGTACTACTCTCACCCGAGCACGCTTAACTATGGAGTTACGATGAAATCCGGTGCATTAGTCTTTGGTATGATCGCATCCATTAACTCACTGCTCCTATTTGTTTATATGGTTTTACCCATCCTTCGAGTTCTTCACACCTTACCCCACTCACCCCTAATTCTTTGAATGCTCATAACTTCGTGCTTGGACCTCCGTTTTCGGTGATCTTTTTATTCAAACCGCTTATCTTTTCGAGATGTACGCCGTGGCGTGCCGTGCTCCTCAAAAATTGGCTTGAAAGGGGTAAAAATGGATTTTGGCGAAAAAAGGTGTGCAACACGAGGACTTCGCGGGAGGTCACCCGTCCTAGTACTACTCTCGCCCAAGCACGCTAAATTGCGGAGTTACGATGGGATCCAGGTGCATTAGTCTTTGGTATGATCGCATCCATTGACTCGTTTGTTCCAATTTGTTTATATGGTCTTACCCATCCTTCCAGTTCTTGAGCCATACCCGGCTCCCTCTGATTCTTTGAACCCTCGTAACTTCGGCGCTCGGACCTCCGTTTTCGGTGATCTTTTTTTCAAACCGCTTATCTTTTTTCGAGATGTACGCCGTGGCGTCCCGCTCCTCTAAAATTGATTGGAAGCGGGAAAAAATGGATTTTGGCGAAAAAGGGGGTGCAACACGAGCACTTCCCGGGAGGTCACCCGTCCTAGTACTACTCTCGCCCGAGCACGATTAAGCTGCGGAGTTACGATGGAATGCGGTGCATTAGTGTTGGTATGATCGCATCCATTATCTCACTACTCCAATTTATTTATATGGTCTTACCCATCCTTCCGAGTTCTTCATATCTTACCCCGCTCCCCCTGATTTTTGAACGCTCGTAACTTAGCGCTCGGATTTCCATTTTCGGTGATCGTTTTTTCAATCCGCTTATCTTTTCGAGATCTACGCCGTGGCATCCGCGATCCTCGAAAATTGGCTGGAAACGGGGGAAAAAACGGGATTTTGGCGAAAAAGGGGGTGCAACACGAGGTCTTCCCGGGGAGGTCACCCGTCCCTAGTACTACTCTCGCCCGAGCACGCTTAAGCTGCGGAGTTCTTATGGGATCCGGTGCATTAGTCTTTGGTATGATCGCATCCATTAACTCATTGGTCCTATTTGTTTATATGGTCTTACCCGTCCTTCCCGAGTTCTTAAGCCTTACCCCGGCTCCCCACGATTCTTTGAACGTTCACAACTTCGCGCTCGGACCTCCGTTTTTAGTGATCTTTTTTTTCAAACAGCTTATCTTTTCGAGATGTACGGCGTGGCGTCCCGCGCTCCTCTAAAATTGATTGAAAACGGGGAAAAAATGGATTTTGGCGAAAAAAGGGATGCAACACGAGCACTTCCCAGGAGGTCACCCATCCTAGTACTACTCTCGCCCAAGCACGATAAACTGCGGAGTTCAGCTGGGATCTGGTGCATTAGTGTTGGTATGATCGCATCCATTAACTCACTGCTCCAATTTATTTATATGGTCTTACCCATCCTTCCAGTTCTTCACACCTTTCCCCACTCCCCCCTGATTCTTTGAACGCTCATAACATAGCGCTCGGATTTCCGTTTTCAGTGATCGTTTTTTTCAATCCGCTTATCTTTTCGAGATCTACGCCGTGGCATACGGCGCTCCTCCAAAATTGGCTGGAAACGTGGAAAAAAACAGGATTTTGGCGAAAAAAGGGGTGCAACACGAGGACTTCCCAAGAGTTCACCCATCCTAGTACTACTCTCTCCCAAGCACGCTTAATTGCGGAGTTCTTATGGGATCCGGTGCATTAGTGCTGGTTTGATTGCATCCATTAACTCACTATCCAATTTCTTTATATGGTTTTACCCATCCTTCCAGTTCTTCACACCTTACCCCACTTCCCCCAGATTCTTTGAACGCTCATAACTTCGCGCTCGGACCTCCGTTTTCAGTGATCTTTTTTTTTAAACTGCTTATCTTTTCGAGATCTACGTCGTAGCGTCCGCACTTCTCAAAAATTGGCTGGAAACGGGAAAAAAACTGGATTTTGGCAAAAAAAGGGGTGCAACACTCGCCCAAGCACGCTTAACTGCGGAGTTCTTATGGGATCCGGTGCATTAGTGCTGGTATGATCGCATCCATTAACTCACTACTCCAATTTGTGTATATGGTTTTACCCATCCTTCCAGTTCTTCACACCTTACCCCACTTCCCCCAGATTCTATGAACGCTCATAACTTCGCGCTAACACCTCCATTTTCTGTGATCGTTTTTTTCAAACCACTTATCTTTTCGAGATCTAAGCCGTGGCGTCCCGCACACCTCGAAAATTTACTGGAAACGGGAAAAAAATTGGATTTTGGCAAAAATAGGGGTGCAGCACGAGGACTTCCCAGGAGGTCACCCATCCTAGTACTACTCTCGCCCAAGCACGCTTAACTGCGGAGTTCTGATGAAATCCGGTGCATTGGTGCTGGTATGATGGCATCCATTAACTCACTGCTCCTATTTGTTTATATGGTCTTACCCATCCTTCCAGTTCTTCAAACCTTACCCCACTCCCCCCTGATTCTTTGAACGCTCAAAACTTCGCGCTCGGACCTTCGTTTTCAGTGATCTTTTTTTTCAAACCGCTTATCTTTTCGAGATGTACGCCGTGGCGTCCCGCGCTCCTCTAAAATTAATTGGAAATGGGGAATAAATGGATTTTGGCTAAAAAAGGGGTGCAACACGAGCACTTCCCAGGAGGTCACCCATCCTAGTACTACTCTCGCCCAAGCACGATTAACTGCGGAGATCTGATGGGATCTGGTGCATTAGTGTTGGTATGATCGCATCCATTAACTCACTACTCCATATTATTTATATGGTTTTACCCATCCTTCCAGTTCTTCACACCATACCCCACTCCCCCCCTGATTCTTTGAACGCTCATAACTTAGAGCTCGAATTTCCGTTTTCAGTGATCGCTTTTTTCAATCCGCTTAACTTTTCGAGATCTACGCCGTGGCGTCCCGCACTTCTCAAAAATTGGTTGGAAACGGGAAAAAAACTGAATTTTGGCAAAAAAAAGGGGTGCAACAGTCGCCCAAGCACGCTTTACTGCGGAGTTCTGATGGGATCCGGTGCATTAGTGTTGGTATGATCGCATCCATTAACTCACTGCTCCAATTTGTGTATATGGTCTTACCCATCCTTCCAATTCTTCACACCTTACCCCACTTCCCTCTGATTATTTGAACGCTCATAACCTCGCGCTCACCCCTCCGTTTTCAGTGATCTTTTTTTTCAAACAGCTTATCTTTTTCGAGATCTAAGCCGTGGCGTCCCGCACACCTCGAAAATTTGTTGGAAACGGGAAAAAAACTGGATTTTGGCAAAAAAAGGGGTGCAACACTCGCCCAAGCACGCTTAACTGCGGAGTTCTTATGGGATCCGGTGCATTAGTGCTGGTATGATTGCATACATTAACTCACTGCTCCAATTTCTTTATATGGTTTTACCCATCCTTCCTCTTCTTCACACCTTACCCCACTTTCCCCAGATTCTTTGAACGCTCATAACTTTGCGCTCGGACCTCCGTTTTCAGTGATCTTTTTTTTAAACTGCTTATCTTTTCGAGATCTACGCCGTGGCGTCCCGTACTTCTCAATAATTGGCTGGAAACGGGAAAAAACTGGATTTTGGCAATAAAAGGATTTTGCGCTCGGACCTCCGTTTTCGGTGATCTTTTTATTCAAACCGCTTATCTTTTCGAGATGTACGCCGTGGCGTGCCGCGCTCCTCAAAAATTGGCTTGAAAGGGGTAAAAATGGATTTTGGCGAAAAAAGGTGTGCAACACGAGGACTTCCCAAGAGGTCACCCATCCTAGTACTACTCTCGCCCGAAGCACGCTAAATTGCGGAGTTCGATGGGATCGGTGCATTAGTCTTTGGTATGATCGCATCCATTAACTCGTTTGCTCCAATTTGTTTATATGGTCTTACCCATCCTTCCCAGTTCTTCAAACTATAACCCGGCTCCCCCGATTCTTTGAACCCTCATAACTTCGCGCTCGGACCTCCGTTTTCAGTGATCTTTTTTTTCAAACCGCTTATCTTTTCGAGATGTACGCCGTGGCGTCCCGCGCTCCTCTAAAATTGATTGGAAACTGGGAAAAATGGATTTTGGCGAAAAAAGGGGTGCAACACGAGCACTTCCCAGGAGGTCACCCATCCTAGTACTACTCTCGCCCAAGCACGATTAACTGCGGAGTTCTGATGGGATCTGGTGCATTAGTGTTGGTATGATCGCATCCATTATCTCACTACTCCAATTTATTTATATGGTCTTACCCATCCTTCCAGTTCTTCATATCTTACCCCACTCCCCCCTGATTTTTTGAACGCTCATAACTTAGCGCCCGGATTTCCATTTTCAGTGATCGTTTTTTTCAATCCGCTTATTTTTTTTCGAGATCTACGCCGTGGCATCCGCGCTCCTCAAAAATTGGCTGGAAACGGGGGAAAAAACGGGATTTTGGCGAAAAAGGGGGTGCGGCACGAGGACTTCCCGGGAGGTCACCCGTCCTAGTACTACTCTCGCCCGAAGCACGCTTAGCTGCGGAGTTCTTATGGGATCCGGTGAATTAGTGCTAGTATGACTGCATCCATTAACTCACTGCTCCAGTTTCTTTATATGGTTTTACCCATCCTTCCTGTTCTTCACACCTTACCCCACTTTCCCCAGATTCTTTGAACGCTCATAACTTTGCGCTCGGACCTCCGTTTTCAGTGATCTTTTTTTTAAACTGCTTATCTTTTCGAGATCTACGCCGTGTCGTCCCGTACTTCTCAAAAATTGGTTGGAAACGGGAAAAAACTGGATTTTATCAATAAAAGGGGTGCAACACTCGCCCAAGCACGCTTAACTGCGGAGTTCTTATGGGATCCAGGTGCATTAGTCTTTGATATGATCGCATCCATTAACTCACTACTCCAATTTGTGTATATGGTCTTACCCATCCTTCCAGTTCTTCACACCTTACCCCACTTCCCCCTGATTCTTTGAACGCTCATAACTTCGCGCTCACATCTACGTTTTCATTGATCTTTTTTTTCAAACCGCTTATCTTTTCGAGATCCAAGCCGTGGCGTCCCGCACACCTCGAAAATTTGCTGGAAACGGCATAAAAATTGGATTTTGGCAAAAATAGGGGTGCAGCACGAGGACTTCCCGGGAGGTCACCCGTCCCTAGTACTACTCTCGCCCAAGCACGCTTAACTACGGAGTTTTGGTGAAATCCGGTGCATTAGTGCTGGTATGATCGCATCCATTAACTCACTTCTCCTATTTGTTTATATGGTCTTACCCATCCTTCGAGTTCTTCACACCTTACCTCACTCACCCCTAATTCTTTGAATGCTTATAACTTCGCGCTTGGACCTCCGTTTTCGGTGATCTTTTTATTCAAACCGCTTATCTTTTCGAGATGTACGTCGTGGCGTCCCGCGCTCCTCAAAAATTGGCTGGAAAGGGGTAAAAATGGATTTTGGCGAAAAAAGGTGTGCAACACGAGGACTTCCCAGGAGGTCACCCATCCTAGTACTATTCTCGCCCAAGCACGCTAAATCGCTGAGTTCTGATGGGATCCGGTACATTAGTGCTGGTATGATCGCATCCATTAACTCGCTGCTCCAATTTGTTTATAAGGTCTTACCCATCCTTCCGGTTCTTGAGCCTTACCCCGGCTCCCCACGATTCTTTGAACCCTCATAACCCGGCGCTCGGACCTCCGTTTTCAGTGATCTTTTTTTTCAAACCGTTTATCTTTTCGAGATGTACGCCGTGGAGTCCCGCGCTCCTCTAAAATTGATTGGAAACGGGGAAAAAATGGATTTTGGCGAAAAAAGGGGTGCAACACGAGCACTTCCCAGGAGGTCACCCATCCTAGTACTACTCTCACCCAAGCACGATTAACTGCGGAGTTCTGATGGTATCTGGTGCATTAGTGTTGGTATGATCGCATCCATTAACTCACTACTCCAATTTATTTATATGGTCTTACCCATCCTTCCAGTTCTTCACACCTTACCCCGGCTCCCCCGCGATTCTTTGAACGCTCATAACTTAGCGCTCGGATTTCCATTTTCGGTGATCGTTTTTTTTCAATCCGCTTATCTTTTTTCGAGATCTACGCCGTGGCATCCCGCGCTCCTCAAAAATTGGCTGGAAACGGGGGAAAAAACAGGATTTTGGCGAAAAAGGGGGTGCGGCACGAGGACTTCCCAGGAGGTCACCCATCCTAGTACTACTCTCGCCCAAGCACGCTTAACTGCGGAGTTCTTATGGGATCCGGTGCTTTAGTGCTAGTATGATTGCATCCATTAACTCTCTACTCCAATTTCTTTATATGGTTGTACCCATCCTTCCAGTTCTTCACACCTTACACCACTTCCCCCAGATTCTTTGAACGCTCATAACTTCGCGCTCGGACCTCCGTTTTCAGTGATCTTTTTTTTAAACTGCTTATCTTTTCGAGATCTACGCCGTGGCGTCCCGCACTTCTCAAAAATTGGCTGGAAAAGGGAAAAAAACAGGATTTTGGCAAAAAAAAAGGGATCCGACACTTCGCCCGAGCACGCTTAACGGTAAAGTTCTTATGGGATCCGGTGCATTAGTGCTTTGGTATGATCGCATCCATTAACTCACTGCTCCAATTTGTGTATATGGTCTTACCCATCCTTCCAGTTCTTCACACCTTACCCCACTTCCCCCTGATTCTATGAACGCTCATAACTTCGCGCTCACACCTCCATTTTCAGTGATCTTTTTTTTCAAACCGCTTATCTTTTCGAGATCTAAGCCGTGGCATCCCGCACTCCTCGAAAATTTGCTGGAAACGGGAAAAAAAATGGATTTTGGCAAAAATAGGGGTGCAGCACGAGGACTTCCCAGGAGGTTACCCATCCTTGTACTACTCTCGCCCAAGCACGCTTAACTGCGGAGTTCGATGAAATCCGGGTGCATTAGTCTTTGGTATGATCGCTTCCATTAACTCACTTTGCTCCTATTTGTTTATATGGTCTTGCCCGTCCTTCCAGTTCTTCACACCTTACCCCAGCTCGCCTTTGATTCTTTGAATCATCTTAATTCGCGCTCGGACCTCCGTTTTCAGTGATCTTTTTTTTCAAACCGCTTATCTTTTCGAGATGTACGCCGTGGCGTCCCGCGCTCCTCCAAAATTTGCTTGAAACGGGGAAAAAATAGATTTTGGTGAAAAAAGCGGTGCAACACGAGGACTTCCCTGGAGGTCACCCGTCCCTAGTACTACTCTCGCCCGGGGGCGCTAAGCTGCGAGTTACGATGGGATCCGGTGGATTAGTCTTTGGTATGATCGCATCCATTAACTCCTTTGCTCCAATTTGTTTATATGGTCTTACCCATCCTTCCGGTTCTTCAAACCTAACTTGGCTCCCCCCCTGATTCTTTGAACGCTCATAACCGCGCTCGGACCTCCGTTTTCGGTGATCTTTTTTTTCGAACCGCATATCTTTTTTCGAGATGTACGTCGTGGCGTCCCGTGCTCCTCTAAAATTGGCTGGAAATGGGGAAAAAGGGGGATTTTGGCGAAAAAAGTGGTGCAGCACGAGCACTTCCCGGGGAGGTCACCCATCCTAGTACTACTCTCGCCCGAAGCACGCTTAGCTGCGAGTTCGATGGGATCCGGTGCATTAGTCTTTGGTATGATCGCATCCATTAACTCATTTGCTCCAATTTGTTTATATGGTCTTACCCATCCTTCCGAGTTCTTCAAACCTTACCCCCTACCCCCTGATTCTTTGAACGCTCATAACCCGCGCTCGGACCTCCGTTTTCGGTGATCTTTTTTTTCAAACCGCTTAGCTTTTTTCGATATGTACGCCGTGGCATCCGCGCTCCTCAAAATTGGGTGGAAACGGGGGAAAAAACAGGATTTTGGCGAAAAAAAGGGTGCAACACAAGGACTTCCCGGGGAGGTCACCCGTCCTAGTACTACTCTCGCCCGAGCACGCTTAGCTGCGGAGTTCTTATGGGATCCGGTGCATTAGTGCTAGTATGATTGCATCCATTAACTCCCTGCTCCAATTTCTTTATATGGTTTTACCCATCCTTCCAGTTCTTCACACCTTACCCCACTTCCCCCAGATTCTTTGAACGCTCATAAATTCGCGCTCGGACCTCCGTTTTCAGTGATCTTTTTTTTCAAACCGCTTATCTTTCCGAGATGTACGCCGTGGCGTCCCGCGCTCCTCAAAAATTGGCTGGAAAGGGGTAAAAATGGATTTTGGCGAAAAAAGGTGTGCAACACGAGGACTTCCCGGGGAGGTCACCCGTCCTAGTACTACTCTCGCCCGAAGCACGCTAAATTGCGAGTTACGATGGGATCGGTACATTAGTCTTTGGTATGATCGCATCCATTAACTCAGTTGCTCCAATTTGTTTATATGGTCTTACCCATCCTTCCGAGTTCTTCAAACCTTACCCCGCTCCCCACGATTCTTTGAACCCTCATAACCGCGCTCGGAACTCCGTTTTCAGTGATCTTTTTTTTCAAACCGCTTATCTTTTCGAGATGTACGCCGTGGCATCCCGCGATCCTCTAAAATTGATTGGAAACGGGGAAAAAATGGATTTTGGCGAAAAAAGGGGTGCAACACGAGCACTTCCCAGGAGGACACCCATCCTAGTACTACTCTCGCCCAAGCACGATTAACTGCGGAGTTCTAATGGGATCTGGTGCATTAGTGTTAGTATGATCTCATCCATTAACTCACTACTCCAATTTATTTATATGGTCTTACCCATCCTTCCAGTTCTTCACATCTTACCCCCCTTTGATTCTTTGAACGCTCGTAACTTTGCGCTCGGATTTCCATTTTCGGTGATCGTTTTTTCAATCCGCTTATCTTTTTTTCGAGATCTACGCCGTGGCATCCGTGCTCCTCAAAAATTGGCTGGGAACGGGGGAAAAAACAGGATTTTGGCGAAAAAAGGGGTGCGACACGAGGACTTCCCCGGGAGGTCACCCATCCTAGTACTACTCTCGCCCAAGCACGCTTAACTGCGGAGTTCATATGGGATCCGGTGCATTAGTGCTAGTATGATTGCATCCATTAACTCACTGCTCCAATTTCTTTATATGGTTTTACCCATCCTTCCAGTTCTTCACACCTTACCCCACTTCCCCCAGATTCTTTGAACGCTCATAACTTCGCGCTCGGACCTCCGTTTTCAGTGATCTTTTTTTTAAACTGCTTATCTTTTCGAGATCTACGCCGTGGCGTCCCGCACTTCTCAAAAATTGGCTGGAAACGGGAAAAAACTGGATTTTGGCAAAAAAAAGGGGTGCGACACTCGCCCTGACCACGCTTAACGGTGGAGTTCTTATGGGATCCGGTGCATTAGTGCTTGTATGATCGCATCCATTAACTCACTATTCCAATTTGTGTATATGGTCTTACCCATCCTTCCAGTTCTTCACACCTTACCCCACTTCCCCCTGATTCTTTGAACGCTCATTACATCGCGCTCACATCTCCGTTTTCATTGATCTTTTTTTTTCAAACCGCTTATCTTTTTTGAGATCTAAGCCGTGGCGTCCCGCCTCCTCGAAAATTTCTTTGGAAACGGGAAAAAAATTAGATTTTGGCAAAAATAGGGGTGCGGCACGAGGACTTTCCGGGAGGTCACCCGTCCCTAGTACTACTCTCGCCCGAAGCACGCTTAACTACGGAGTTCGATGAAATCCGGTGCATTAGTCTTTGGTATGATCGCATCCATTAACTCACTTCTCCTATTTGTTTATATGGTCTTACCCATCCTTCCAGTTCTTCACACCTTACCCCACTCCCCCCTAATTCTTTGAATGCTCATAACCCGCGCTTGGACCTCCGTTTTCGGTGATCTTTTTTATTCAAACCGCTTATATTTTTTGAGATGTACGCCGTGGCGTACCGCGCTCCTCAAAAATTGGTTGGAAAGGGGTAAAAATGGATTTTGGCGAAAAAAGGTGTGCGGCACGAGGACTTCCCACGAGGTCACCCATCCTAGTACTACTCTCGCCCGAAGCACGCTAAATTGCGAGTTACGTGGGATCCGGTGCATTAGTCTTTGGTATGATCGCATCCATTAACTCTTTGCTCCAATTTGTTTATATGGTCTTACCCATCCTTCCGAGTTCTTCAAACCTTACCCGGCTCCCCCCTAATTCTTTGAACCCTCATAACCCGCGCTCGGACCTCCGTTTTCGGTGATCTTTTTTTTCAAACCGCTTATCTTTTTCGAGATGTACGTCGTGGCGTCCCGCGCTCCTCTAAAATTGATTGGAAACGGGTAAAAAATGGATTTTGGCGAAAAAAGGGGTGTAACACGAGCACTTCCCGGGAGGTCACCCGTCCCTAGTACTACTCTCGCCCGAAGCACGATTAAGCTGCGGAGTTCGATGGAATGCGGTGCATTAGTGTTGGTATGATCGCATCCATTAACTCACTACTCCAATTTATTTATATGGTCTTACCCATCCTTCCAGTTCTTCACACCTTACCCCACTCCCCCCTGATTCTTTGAACGCTCATAACTTAGCGCTCGGATTTCCATTTTCAGTGATCGTTTTTTTCAATCCGCTTATCTTTTCGAGATCTACGCCGTGGCATCCTGTGCTCCTCAAAAATTGGCTGGAAAAGGGAGAAAAAATAGGATTTTGGCGAAAAAAGGGGTGCAACACGAGGACTTCCCAGGAGGTCACCCATCCTAGTACTACTCTCGCCCAAGCACGCTTAACTGCGGAGTTCTTATGGGATCCGGTGCATTAGTGCTAGTATGATTGCTTCCATTAACTCACTGCTCCAATTTCTTTATATGGTTTTACCCATCCTTCCAGTTCTTCACACCTTACCCCACTTCCCCCTGATTCTATGAACGCTCATAACTTCGCGCTCACACCTCCGTTTTCAGTGATCTTTTTTTTCAAACGGGAAAAAAAATGGATTTTGGCAAAAATAGGGGTGCAGCACGAGGACTTCCCAGGAGGTCACCCATCCTAGTACTAATCTCACCCAAGCACGCTTAACTGCGGAGTTCTGATGAAATCCGGTGCATTAGTGCTGGTATGATCGCATCCATTAACTCACTGCTCCTATTTGTTTCTATGGTCTTACCCATCCTTCCAGTTAATCACACCTTACCCCACTAACCCCTGATTATTTGAACGCTCATAACTTCGCACTCGGACCTCCGTTTTCAGTGATCTTTTTTTTCAAACCGCTTATCTTTTCGAGATGTACGCCGTGGCGTCCTGCGCTCCTCAAAAATTGGCTGGAAACGGGAGAAAAAATAGGATTTGGGCGAAAAAAGGGGTGCAACACGAGGACTTCCCAGGAGGTCACCCGTCCCTAGTACTACTCTCGCCCAAGCACGCTTAACTGCGGAGTTCTTATGGGATCCGGTGCATTAGTGCTAGTATGATTGCATCCATTAACTCACTGCTCCAATTTCTTTATATGGTTTTACCCATCCTTCCAGTTCTTCACACCTTACCCCACTTCCCCCAGATTCTTTGAACGCTCATAACTTCGCGCTCGGACCTCCGTTTTCAGTGATCTTTTTTTTAAACTGCTTATCTTTTCGAGTTCTACGCCGTGGCGTCCCGCACTTCTCAAAAAATGGCTGGAAACGGAAAAAACTGGATTTTGGCAAAAAAAAGGGGTCTGACGCTTTCGCCCAGCACGCTTAACGGCGGAGTTCTTATGGGATCAGGTGCATTAGTCTTTGGTATGATCGCATCCATTAACTCCTTTGCTCCAATTTGTGTATATGGTCTTACCCATCCTTCCGAGTTCTTCACACCTTACCCTTCCCCTTTGATTCTATGAACGCTCACACCTCAGTTTTCGGTGATCTTTTTTTCAAACCGCTTATCTTTTCGAGATCTAAGCCGTGGCGTCCCTTGTTGCTCGAAAATTTCTTTGGAAACGGGAAAAAAAAATGGATTTTGGCAAAAATAGGGGGTGCAACACGAGGACTTCCCGGGGAGGTTACCCGTCCCTAGTACTACTCTCGCCCGAAGCACGCTTAAGCTGCGGAGTTACGATGAAATCCGGTGCATTAGTCTTTGGTATGATCGCATCCATTAACTCCTTTGCTCCTATTTGTTTATATGGTTTTGCCCGTCCTTCCGAGTTCTTCACACCTTACCCCGCTCCCTTTGATTCTTTGAACGCTCATAATTTCGCGCTCGGACCTCCATTTTCAGTGATCTTTTTTTTCGAACCGCTTATCTTTTTTCGAGATGTACGCCGTGGCGTCCGCGCTCCTCAAAAATTTCTTTGGAAACGGGGAAAAAATAGATTTTGGTGAAAAAAGGGGTGCGGCACGAGGACTTCCCTAGAGGTCACCCGTCCTAGTACTACTCTCGCCCCGAGGACGCTAAAGCTGCGAGTTACGATGGGATCCGGTGAATTAGTCTTTGGTATGATCGCATCCATTAACTCGTTTGCTCCAATTTGTTTATATGGTCTTACCCATCCTTCCAGTTCTTCAAACCTTACCCCACTCCCCCCTGATTCTTTGAACGCTCATAACTTCACGCTCGGACCTCCGTTTTCAGTGATCTTTTTTTTAAACTGCTTATCTTTTCGAGTTCTACGCTGTGGCGTCCCGCACTTCTCAAAAAATGGCTGGAAACGGAAAAAACTGGATTTTGGCAAAAAAAAGGGGTGCAACACTCGCCCAAGCACGCTTAACGGCGGAGTTCTTATGGGATCCAGGTGCATTAGTCTTTGGTATGATCGCATCCATTAACTCACTGCTCTAATTTGTGTATATGGTCTTACCCATCCTTCCAGTTCTTCACACCTTACCCCACTTCCCCCTGATTCTATGAACGCTCACACCTCCGTTTTCAGTGATCTTTTTTTTCAAACCGCTTATCTTTTCGAGATCTAAGCCGTGGCGTCCCGCACTCCTCGAAAATTTGCTGGAAACGGGAAAAAAAATGGATTTTGGCAAAAATAGGGGTGCAGCACGAGGACTTCCCAGGAGGTTACCCATCCTAGTACTACTCTCGCCCAAGCACGCTTAAGCTGCGGAGTTCGATGAAATCCGGTGCATTAGTCTTTGGTATGATCGCATCCATTAACTCACTGCTCCTATTTGTTTATATGGTTTTGCCCATCCTTCCAGTTCTTCACACCTTACCCCACTCACCCCTGATTCTTTGAACGCTCATAATTTCGCGCTCGGACCTCCATTTTCAGTGATCTTTTTTTTCAAACCGCTTATCTTTTCGAGATGTACGCCGTGGCGTCCCGCGCTCCTCAAAAATTGGATGGAAACGGGAGAAAAAATAGGATTTGGGCGAAAAAAGGGGTGCAACACGAGGACTTCCCAGGAGGTCACCCATCCTAGTACTACTCTCGCCCAAGCACGCTTAACTGCGGAGTTCTGATGGGATCCGGTGCATTAGTGCTGGTATGATCGCATCCATTAACTCACTACTCCAATTTATTTATATGGTCTTACCCATCCTTCCAGTTCTTCACACCTTACCCCACTTCCCCCTGATTCTATGAACGCTCATAACTCCGCGCTCACACCTCCGTTTTCAGTGATCTTTTTTTTCAAACCGCTTATCTTTTCGAGATCTAAGCCGTGGCATCCCGCATTCCTCGAAAATTAGCTAGAAACGGGAAAAAAATGGATTTTGGCAAAAATAGGGGTGCAGCACGAGGACTTCCCAGGAGGTCACCCATCCTAGTACTACTCTCACCCAAGCACGCTTAACTGCGGAGTTCTGATGAAATCCGGTGCATTAGTGCTGGTATGATCGCATCCATTAACTCACTGCTCCTATTTGTTTATATGGTCTTACCCATCCTTCCAGTTATTCACACCTTACCTCACTCACCCCTGATTCATTGAACGCTCATAACTTCACGCTCGGACCTCCGTTTTCAGTGATCTTTTTTTTCAAACCGCTTATCTTTTCGAGATGTACGCCGTCGCGTCCCGCGCTCCTCTAAAATTGATTGGAAAAGGGGAAAAAA
Organism: Beta corolliflora; assembly: GCA_947648045.1. Taxonomy (NCBI): domain Eukaryota; kingdom Viridiplantae; phylum Streptophyta; class Magnoliopsida; order Caryophyllales; family Amaranthaceae; genus Beta; species Beta corolliflora. The sequence goes on from CANSZD010003180.1 coordinate 138,884, forward strand.
TAGATTTTGGCGAAAAAAGGGGTGCAACCGGGGAGTTCCCGGGAGGTCACCCGTCCTAGTACTACTCTCGCCCGAGCACGATTAGCTGCGGAGTTACGTGGGATCGGGTGCATTAGTGTTGGTATGATCACATCCATTAACTCACTACTCCAATTTATTTATATGGTCTTACCCATCCTTCCAAGTTCTTCACACCTTACCCCACTTCCCCCGATTCTATGAACGCTCATAACTTCGGCGCTCGCGCCTCCGTTTCGGTGATCTTAGTACTACTCTCGCCTGACCACGCTAAAGCTGCGGAGTTCGATGGGATCAGGTGAATTAGTCTTTGGTATGATCGCATCCATTAACTCGTTGCTCCAATTTGTTTATATGGTCTTACCCATCCTTCCGAGTTCTTCAAACCTTACCCTGGCTCCCCGATTCTTTGAACGCTCATAACCCGTCTTTGGGACCTCCGTTTTCAGTGATCTTTTTTTTCAAACCGCATATCTTTTCGAGATGTACGTCGTGGCGTCCCGCGCTCCTCTAAAATTGGCTGGAAATGGGGAAAAAGGGGATTTTGGCGAAAAAAGTGGTGCAACACGAGCACTTCCTGGAGGTCACCCGTCCTAGTACTACTCTCGCCCGAGCACGCTTAGCTGCGGAGTTACGATGGGATCCGGTGCATTAGTCTTTGGTATGATCGCATCCATTAACTCGTTGCTCCAATTTGTTTATATGGTCTTACCCATCCTTCCGAGTTCTTCAAACCTTACCCCGGCTCCCCCTGATTCTTTGAACGCTCATAACTTCACGCTCGGACCTCCGTTTTCAGTGATCTTTTTTTTCAAACCGCTTATCTTTTCGAGATGTACGCCGTGGCGTCCCGCGCTCCTCTAAAATTGATTGGAAACGGGGAAAAAATAGATTTTGACGAAAAAAGGGGTGCAACACGGCGGTTCCCGGGAGGTCACCCGTCCCTAGTACTACTCTCGCCCGAAGCACGCTAAATTGCGAGTTCGATGGGATCAGGTACATTAGTCTTTGGTATGATCGCATCCATTAACTCATTTGCTCCAATTTATTTATATGGTCTTACCCATCCTTCCAGTTCTTCAAACCTTACCCCGCTTCCCCCCGATTCTATGAACGCTCATAACTTCGCGCACACACCTCCGTTTTCACTGATCTTTTTTTTCAAACCGCTTATCTTTTCGAGATCTAAGCCGTGGCGTCCCGCATTCCTCGAAAATTAGCTGGAAACGGGAAAAAAATGGATTTTGCCAAAAATAGGGGTGCAGCACGAGGACTTCCCAGGAGGTCACCCATCCTAGTACTACTCTCACCCGAGCACGCTTAAGCTGCGGAGTTACGATGAAATCCAGGTGCATTAGTCTTTGGTATGATCGCATCCATTAACTCACTTTGCTCCTATTTGTTTATATGGTCTTACCCGTCCTTCCGAGTTATTCACACCTTACCCCGCTCCTTTGATTCATTGAACGCTCATAACATCACGCTCGGACCTCCGTTTTCAATGATCTTTTTTTTCAAACCGCTTATCTTTTCGAGATGTAAGCCGTGGCGTCCCGCGCTCCTCAAAAAATGGTTGGAAACGTGGAAAAAATAGATTTTGGTGAAAAAAGGGGTGCAACTGAGGACTTCCCGGGATGTCACCCGTCCTAGTACTACTCTCGCCCTAGCACGCTAAACGGCGAGTTACGATGGGATCCGGTGAATTAGTCTTTGGTATGATCGCATCCATTAACTCGCTTGTTTATATAGTCTTACCCATCCTTCCGAGTTCTTGAAGCCTTACCCCGGCTCCCCCGATTCTTTGAACGCTCATAACCGCGCTCGGACCTCCGTTTTTCGGTGATCTTTGTTTTCAAACCGCTTATCTTTTCGAGATGTACGTCGTGGCGTCCCGCGCTCCTCAAAAATTGATTGGAAACGGGGAAAAAATGGATTTTGGCGAAAAAAGGGGTGCAACACGAGAACTTCCCGGGGAGGTCACCCGTCCCTAGTACTACTCTCGCCCAAGCACGATTAAGCTGCGGAGTTCGATGGGATTTGGTGCATTAGTGTTGGTATGATCGCATCCATTAACTCACTACTCCAATTTATTTATATGGTCTTAACCATCCTTCAGTTCTTCACACCTTACCCCGGCTCCCCCGATTCTTTGAACGCTCATAACTTTGCGCTCGGATTTCCATTTTCAGTGATCGTTTTTTTCAATCCGCTTATCTTTTCGAGATGTACGTCGTGGCGTCCCGCGCTCCTCAAAAATTGGTTGGGAACGGGGGAAAAAACAGGATTTTGGCGAAAAAAGGTGTGCAACACGAGGACTTCCCAGGAGGTCACCCATCCTAGTACTACTCTCGCCCAAGCACGCTTAACTGCGGAGTTCTTATGGGATCCGGTGCATTAGTGCTAGTATGATTGCATCCATTAACTCCTTTGCTCCAATTTCTTTATATGGTTTTACCCGTCCTTCCGAGTTCTTCACACCGTAACCCAGCTTCCCCGGATTCTTTGAACGCTCATAACCCGCGCTCGGACCTCCGTTTTCGGTGATCTTTTTTTAAACTGCTTAGCTTTTCGAGATCTACGCCGTGGCGTCCCGCACTTCTCAAAAATTGGCTGGAAACGGGAAAAAACTGGATTTTGGCAAAAAAAAGGGGTGCAACACTCGCCCAACCACGCTTAACAGTGGAGTTCTTATGGGATCCGGTGCATTTCGCATCCATTAACTCACTACTCTAATTTGTGTATATGGTCTTACCCATCCTTCCAGTTCTTCACACCTTACCCCACTTCCCCCTGATTCTTTGAACGCTCATAACATCGCGCTCACATCTTCGTTTTCATTGATCGTTTTTTTTCAAACCGCTTATCTTTTTTGAGATCTAAGCCGTGGCGTCCCGCACTCCTCGAAAATTTCTTTGGAAACGGGAAAAAAATTGGATTTTGGCAAAAATAGGGGTGCGGCACGAGGACTTTCCGGGAGGTCACCCGTCCCTAGTACTACTCTCGCCCGAAGCACGCTTAACTACGGAGTTCGGTGAAATCCGGTGCATTAGTCTTTGGTATGATCGCATCCATTAACTCACTTCTCCTATTTGTTTATATGGTCTTACCCATCCTTCCGAGTTCTTCACACCTTACCCGCTCACCCCTAATTCTTTGAATGCTCATAACTTCGCGCTTGGACCTCCGTTTTCGGTGATCTTTTTATTCAAACCCCTTATCTTTTCGAGATGTACGCCGTGGCGTACCGCGCTCCTCAAAAATTGGTTGGAAAGGGGTAAAAATGGATTTTGGCGAAAAAAGGTGTGCGACACGAGGACTTCCCGGGAGGTCACCCGTCCCTAGTACTACTCTCGCCGAAGCACGCTAAATTGCGAGTTACGATGGGATCCGGTGCATTAATCTTTGGTATGATCGCATCCATTAACTCGTTGCTCCAATTTGTTTATATGGTCTTACCCATCCTTCCGAGTTCTTCGAGCCTTACCCCGGCTCCCCCTAATTCTTTGAACCCTCATAACTCGCGCTCGGACCTCCGTTTTCGGTGATCTTTTTTTTCAAACCGCTTATCTTTTCGAGATGTACGTCGTGGCGTCCCGCGCTCCTCTAAAATTGATTGGAAACGGGGAAAAAATGGATTTTGGCGAAAAAAGGGGGTGCAACGCGAGCACTTCCCGGGGAGGTTACCCGTCCTAGTACTACTCTCGCCCAAGCGCGATTAAGCTGCGGAGTTACGTGGGATGCGGGTGCATTAGTGTTGGTATGATCGCATCCATTAACTCACTACTCCAATTTATTTATATGGTCTTACCCATCCTTCCAGTTCTTCACACCTTACCCCACTCCCCCCTGATTCTTTGAACGCTCATAACTTAGCACTCGGATTTCCATTTTCAGTGATCCTTTTTTTCAATCCGCTTATCTTTTTCGAGATCTGTTTGTGGCATCTGCGCTCCTCAAAAATTGGCTGAAAACGGGAGAAAAAATAGGATTTTGGCGAAAAAAGGGGTGCAACACGAGGACTTCCCAGGAGGTCACCCATCCTAGTACTACTCTCACCCAAGCACGCTTAACTACGGAGTTCTTATGGGATCCGGTGCATTAGTGCTAGTATGATTGCTTCCATTAACTCACTGCTCCAATTTCTTTATATGGTTTTACCCATCCTTCCAGTTCTTCACACCTTACCCCACTTCCCCCAGATTCTTTCAACGCTCATAACTTCGCGCTCGGACCTCCGTTTTCAGTGATCTTTTTTTTAAACTGCTTATCTTTTCGAGTTCTACGCCGTGGCGTCCCGCACTTCTCAAAAATTGGCTGGAAACGGGAAAAAAACTGGATTTTGGCAAAAAAAAAGGGGGTCCGACACTGCCCTGAAGCACGCTTAACGGCGGAGTTCTTATGGGATCCGGTGCATTAGTCTTTGGTATGATCGCATCCATTAACTCCTTTGCTCCAATTTGTGTATATGGTCTTACCCATCCTTCCCGAGTTCTTCACACCTTACCCCGCTTCCCCCTGATTCTATGAACGCTCATAACCCGCGCTCGCACCTCCGTTTTTCGGTGATCTTTTTTTTTCAAACGGGAAAAAAAATGGATTTTGGCAAAAATAGGGGTGCAGCACGAGGACTTCCCAGGAGGTCACCCATCCTAGTACTACTCTCACCCAAGCACGCTTAACTGCGGAGTTCTGATGAAATCCGGTGCATTAGTGCTGGTATGATCGCTTCCATTAACTCACTGCTCCAATTTCTTTATATGGTTTTACCCATCCTTCCAGTTCTTCACACCTTACCCCACTAACCCCTGATTCTTTGAACGCTCATAACTTCGCGATCGGACCTCCGTTTTCAGTGATCTTTTTTTTCAAACCGCTTATCTTTTCGAGATGTACGCCGTGGCGTCCCGCGCTCCTCAAAAATTGGCTGGAAACGGGAGAAAAAATAGGATTTGGGCGAAAAAAGGGGTGCGACACGAGGACTTCCCGGGAGGTCACCCGTCCTAGTACTACTCTCGTCCGAGCACGCTTAAGCTGCGGAGTTCTTATGGGATCCGGTGCATTAGTGCTAGTATGATTGCATCCATTAACTCTTTGCTCCAATTTCTTTATATGGTTTTACCCATCCTTCCAGTTCTTCACACCTTACCCCAGCTTCCCCGGATTCTTTGAACGCTCATAACTCGCGCTCAGACCTCCGTTTTCAGTGATCTTTTTTTTAAACTGCTTATCTTTTCGAGTTCTACGCCGTGGCGTCCCGCACTTCTCAAAAATTGGCTGGAAACGGGAAAAAAGCTGGATTTTGGCAAAAAAAAGGGGGTCCGACACTCGCCTGAGCACGCTTAACGGCGGAGTTCTTATGGGATCCGGTGCATTAGTCTTTGGTATGATCGCATCCATTAACTCCTTTGCTCCAATTTGTGTATATGGTCTTACCCGTCCTTCCGGGTTCTTCACACCTTACCCCGCTTCCCCCGATTCCATGAACGCTCATAACCCGCGCTCGCACCTCCGTTTTCGGTGATCTTTTTTTCAAACCGCTTATCTTTTCGAGATCTAAGCCGTGGCGTCCCCACACTCCTCGAAAATTTGCTTGGAAACGGGGAAAAAAATGGATTTTGGCAAAAATAGGGGTGCGGCACGGGGACTTCCCGGGGAGGTTACCCGTCCCTAGTACTACTCTCGCCCGAGCACGCTTAAGCTGCGGAGTTCGGTGAAATCCGGTGCATTAATCTTTGGTATGATCGCATCCATTAACTCACTTTGCTCCTATTTGTTTATATGGTCTTGCCCGTCCTTCCGAGTTTTTCACACCTTACCCCACTCCTTTGATTCTTTGAACGCTCATAATTTCGCGCTCGGACCTCCGTTTTCAGTGATCTTTTTTTCAAACCGCTTATCTTTTTTCGAGATGTACGCCGTGGCGTCCCGCGCTCCTCAAAATTTTCTTGGAAACGGGGAAAAAATAGATTTTGGTGAAAAAAGGGGGTCCGGCACGAGGACTTCCCTAGGAGGTCACCCGTCCCTAGTACTACTCTCGCCCGGGGACGCTAAAGCTGCGAGTTACGATGGGATCAGGTGAATTAGTCTTTGGTATGATCGCATCCATTAACTCATTTGCTCCAATTTGTTTATATGGTCTTACCCATCCTTCCGAGTTCTTCAAACCTTACCCCGCTCCCCCGATTCTTTGAACGCTCATAACCCGCGCTCGGACCTTCGTTTTCAGTGATCTTTTTTTTCAAACCGCATATCTTTTCGAGATGTACGTCTTGGCGTCCCACGCTCCTCTAAAATTGGCTCGAAATGGGGAAAAAGGGGATTTTGGCGAAAAAAGTGGTGCAACACGAGCACTTCCACGGAGGTAACCCGTCCTAGTACTACTCTCGCCCAAGCACGCTTAGCTGTAGAGTTCGATGGGATGCGGCGCATTAGTCTTTGGTATGATCGCATCCATTGACTCAGTTGCTCCAATTTGTTTATATGGTCTTACCCATCCTTCCGGTTCTTCAAACCTTACCCCGCTCCCCCTGATTCTTTGAACGCTCCATAACCCGCGCTCGGACCTCCGTTTTCGGTGATCTTTTTTTCAAACCGCTTATCTTTTTTCGAGATGTACGCCGTGGCGTCCGGGCTCCTCTAAAATTGATTTGAAACGGGGAAAAAAATAGATTTTGGCGAAAAAAGGGGGTGCAACACGGGCGGTTCCCGGGAGGTCACCCATCCTAGTACTACTCTCGCCCGAAGCACGATTAGCTGCGGAGTTCGTGGGATCCGGTGCATTAGTGTTGGTATGATCACATCCATTAACTCACTTACTCCAATTTATTTATATGGTCTTACCCATCCTTCCGAGTTCTTCACACCTTACCCCGCTTCCCCCGATTCTATGAACGCTCGTAACTCCGCTCGCACCTCCGTTTTCAGTGATCTTTTTTTTCAAACGGGAAAAAAATGGATTTTGGCAAAAATTGGGGTGCAGCACGAGGACTTCCCAGGAGGTCACCCATCCTAGTACTACTCTCACCCAAGCACGCTTAACTGCGGAGTTCTGATGAAATCCGGTGCATTAGTCTTTGGTATGATCGCATCCATTAACTCACTTTGCTCCTATTTGTTTATATGGTCTTACCCGTCCTTCCGAGTTAATCACACCTTACCCCCTAACCTTCGATTCTTTGAACGCTCATAACTCGCGCTCGGACCTCCGTTTTCGGTGATCTTTTTTTTCAAACCGCTTACCTTTTTTTCGAGATGTGCGCCGTGGCGTCCGCGCTCCTCAAAATTGGCTGGAAACGGGAGAAAAAATAGGATTTGGGCGAAAAAAGGGGGTCCGGCACGAGGACTTCCCAGGAGGTCACCCATCCTAGTACTACTCTCGCCCAAGCACGCTTAACTGCGGAGTTCTTATGGGATCCGGTGCATTAGTGCTAGTATGATTGCATCCATTAACTCCTTTGCTCCAATTTCTTTATATGGTTTTACCCATCCTTCCGAGTTCTTCACACCTTACCCCACTTCCCCCAAATTCTTTGAACGCTCATAACTTCGCGCTCGGACCTCCGTTTTCAGTGATCTTTTTTTTAAACTGCTTATCTTTTCGAATTCTACGCCGTGGCGTCCCGCACTTCTCAAAAATTGGCTGGAAACGGGGAAAAAAAACTGGATTTTGGCAAAAAAAGGGGTCCGACACTCGCCCGAAGCACGCTTAACGGCGGAGTTCTTATGGGATCCAGGTGCATTAGTCTTTGGTATGATCGCATCCATTAACTCCTTTGCTCCAATTTGTGTATATGGTCTTACCCATCCTTCCAGTTCTTCACACCTTACCCCGCTTCCCCCGATTCTATGAACGCTCATAACCCGCGCTCGCACCTCCGTTTTCGGTGATCTTTTTTTCAAACCGCTTATCTTTTCGAGATCTAAGCCGTGGCGTCCCGCGCTCCTCGAAAATTTGCTGGAAACGGGGAAAAAAATGGATTTTGGCAAAAATAGGGGGTGCGGCACGAGGACTTCCCGGGGAGGTTACCCGTCCCTAGTACTACTCTCGCCCAAGCACGCTTAAGCTGCGGAGTTCGATGAAATCCGGTGCATTAGTCTTTGGTATGATCGCATCCATTAACTCACTTTGCTCCTATTTGTTTATATGGTCTTGCCCATCCTTCCGAGTTCTTCACACCTTACCCCACTCACCCCTGATTCTTTGAACGCTCATAATTTCGCGCTCGGACCTCCGTTTTCAGTGATCTTTTTTTTTCGAACCGCTTATCTTTTTTCGAGATGTGCGCCGTGGCGTCCAGCGCTCCTCTAAAATTTGCTGGAAACGAGGAAAAAATAGATTTTGGTGAAAAAAGGGGGTGCGACACGAGGACTTCCTGGAGGTCACCCGTCCTAGTACTACTCTCGCCCGAGGGCGCTAAAGCTGCGGAGTTCGATGGGATCCAGGTGAATTAGTCTTTGGTATGATCGCATCCATTAACTCGTTGCTCCAATTTGTTTATATGGTCTTACCCATCCTTCCGAGTTCTTCAAACCTTACCCCGGCTCCCCCTGATTCTTTGAACGCTCATAACTTCGTGCTCGGACCTCCGTTTTCAGTGATCTTTTTTTCAAACCGCATATCTTTTCGAGATGTACGTCGTGGCGTCCCACGCTCCTCTAAAATTGGTTGGAAATGGGGAAAAAGGGGATTTTGGCGAAAAAAGTGGTGCGACACGAGCACTTCCTGGAGGTCACCCGTCCTAGTACTACTCTCGCCCAAGCACGCTTAGCTGCGGAGTTACGATGGGATCAGGTGCATTAGTCTTTGGTATGATCGCATCCATTAACTTCGTTGCTCTAATTTGTTTATATGGTCTTACCCATCCTTCCGAGTTCTTCAAACCTTACCCCGCTCCCCGCGATTCTTTGAACGCTCATAACTTCACGCTCGGACCTCCGTTTCGGTGATCTTTTTATTCAAACCGCTTATCTTTTTTCGAGATGTACGCCGTGGCGTCCGCGCTCCTCTAAAATTGATTGGAAAAGGGGAAAAAATAGATTTTGGCGAAAAAAAGGGGGTGCAACACGGCCGGTTCCGGGGAGGTCACCCATCCCTAGTACTACTCTCGCCCAAGCACGATTAGCTGCGGAGTTACGATGGGATGCGGGTGCATTAGTGTTGGTATGATCACATCCATTAACTCACTTACTCCAATTTATTTATATGGTCTTACCCATCCTTCCGAGTTCTTCACACCTTACCCCGCTTCCCCCTAATTCTATGAACGCTCATAACCCGGCGCTCCCGCCTCCGTTTTTCGGTGATCTTTTTTTTTCAAACGGGAAAAAAAATGGATTTTGGCAAAAATAGGGGGTGCGGCACGAGGACTTCCCGAGGAGGTCACCCATCCTAGTACTACTCTCACCCGAGCACGCTTAAGCTGCGGAGTTACGATGAAATCCGGTGCATTAGTCTTTGGTATGATCGCATCCATTAACTCACTTTGCTCCTATTTGTTTATATGGTCTTACCCGTCCTTCCGAGTTATTCACACCTTACCCCACTAACCCTCGATTCTTTGAACGCTTATAACTTCGCGCTCGGACCTCCGTTTTCGGTGATCTTTTTTTCAAACCGCTTATCTTTTTTCGAGATGTGCGCCGTGGCTGCCCGCGCTCCTCTAAAATTGGTTGGAAACGGGGAAAAAATAGATTTTGGTGAAAAAAGGGGGGTGCGACACGGGGACTTCCCGGGAGGTCACCCATCCTAGTACTACTCTCGCCCAAGCACGCTAAGCTGCGAGTTTTGATAGGATCCAGGTGAATTAGTCTTTGGTATGATCGCATCCATTAACTCGTTGCTCCAATTTGTTTATATGGTCTTACCCATCTTTCCAGTTCTTCAAACCTTACCCCGCTCCCCACGATTCTTTGAACGCTCGTAACCCGCGCTCGGACCTCCGTTTTTCGGTGATCTTTTTTTTCAAACCGCATATCTTTTTTCGAGATGTACGTCGTGGCGTCCGCGCTCCTATAAAATTGGTTGGAAATGGGGAAAAAGGGGATTTTGGCGAAAAAAGTGGTGCGACACGAGCACTTCCCTGGAGGTAACCCGTCCTAGTACTACTCTCACCCAAGCACGCTTAAGCTGCGGAGTTCGATTAAATCAGGTGCATTAGTCTTTGGTATGATCGCATCCATTAACTCACTTTGCTCCTATTTGTTTATATGGTCTTACCCATTCTTCCGAGTTATTCACACCTTACCCCCTCCCTTTGATTCATTGAACGCTCATAACTCGCGCTCGGACCTCCATTTTCGGTGATCTTTTTTTTCAAACCGCTTATCTTTTCGTGATGTACGCCGTTGCGTCCCGCGCTCCTCAAAAATTGGCTGGAATCGGGAAAAAATAGATTTTGGCGAAAAAAGGGGTGCAACATGAGGACTTCCCGGGAGGTCACCCGACCTAGTACTACTCTCGCCCGAGCACGCTAAGCTGCGAGTTACGATGGGATCCGGTGAATTAGTGCGGGTATGATCGCATCCATTAACTTCATTTGCTCCAATTTGTTTATATGGTCTTACCCATCCTTCCGAGTTCTTCAAGCCTTACCCGCTCCCCCCGATTCTTTGAACGCTCATAACTCGCGCTCGGACCTCCGTTTTCAGTTATCTTTTTTTTTAAACCGCATATCTTTTCGAGATGTACGCCGTGGCGTCCCGCGCTCCTCTAAAATTGGCTGGAAACGGGGAAAAAGGGGATTTTGGCGAAAAAAGTGGTGCAACACGAGCACTTCCCGGGGAGGTCACCCATCCCTAGTACTACTCTCGCCCGAGCACGCTTAGCTGCGGAGTTCTAATGGGATCCGGTGCATTAGTCTTTGGTATGATCGCATCCATTAACTCACTTTGCTCCTATTTGTTTATATGGTCTTACCCATCCTTCCAGTTCTTCACACCTTACCCCGCTCACCCCTAATTCTTTGAACGCTCATAACTCGCGCTCGGACCTCCATTTTCAGTGATCTTTTTTTTCAAACCGCTTATCCATTCGAGATGTACACCGTGGCATCCCGCGCTCCTCTAAAATTGGCTGGAAACGTGAAAAAAATAGATTTTGGCGAAAAAAGGTGTGCGACACGAGGACTTCCAAGGAGGTCACCCGTCCTAGTACTACTCTCGCCCGAGCGCGCTTAGGCTGCGGAGTTACGATGGGATCCGGTGCATTAGTCTTTGGTATGATCGCATCCATTAACTCCTTTGCTCCAATTTGTTTATATGGTCTTACCCGTCCTTCCGAGTTCTTCACACCTTACCCGGCTCCCCCTAATTCTTTGAACGCTCGAACTTCGCTCTCGTACCTCCGTTTTTAGTGATCTTTTTTTTTCAAACCGCTTATCTTTTCGAGATGTACGCCGTGGCATCCGCGCTCCTCTAAAATTGGCTGGAAACGGGAAAAAAATGGATTTTGGCAAAAAAGCGGTGCGACACGAGGACTTCCCGGGAGGTCACCCGTCCTTGTACTATTCTCGCCGAAGAACGCTTAAGCTGCGGAGTTCGATGGGATCCGGTGCATTAATCTTTGGTATGATCGCATCCATTAACTCACTTTGCTCCAATTTGTTTATATGGTATTACCCATCCTTCCAGTTCTTTACACCTTACCCCGGCTCCCCGAGATCCTTTGAGCGCTCGTAACCGCGCTCGGACCTTCGTTTTTCGGTGATCTTTTTTTTTCAAACCGCTTATCTTTTTTCGAGATGTACGCCGTGGCGTCCCGCGCTCCTCTAAAATTGATTGGAAACGGGGAAAAAATGGATTTTGGCGAAAAAAAGGGGTCCCGACACGAGGACTTCCCGGAGGTCACCCGTCCTAGTACTACTCTCGCCCCGGGCACGCTTAAGCTGCGGAGTTCGATGAAATCCGGTGCATTAGTCTTTGGTATGATCGCATCCATTAACTCACTTTGCTCCTATTTGTTTATATGGTCTTACCCATTCTTCCGAGTTATTCACACCTTACCCCCGGCTCCCCCGATTCATTGAACGCTCATAACCGCGCTCGGACCTCCGTTTTCGGTGATCTTTTTTTTTTAAGCCGCTTATCTTTTCGAGATGTACGCCGTGGCGTCCGCGCTCCTCAAAAATTGGCTGGAATCGGGGAAAAAATAGATTTTGGCGAAAAAGGGGTGCAACATGAGGACTTCCCGGGAGGTCACTCACCTAGTACTACTCTCGCCCCGAAGCACGCTAAGCTGCGGAGTTACGTGGGATCCGGTGAATTAGTGCGGGTATGATCGCATCTATTAAGTCGCTGCTCCAATTTGTTTATATGGTCTTACCCATCCTTCCAGTTCTTCAAACCTTACCCCACTCCCCCCTGATTCTTTGAACGCTCATAACTTCGCGCTCGGACCTCCGTTTTCAGTGATCTTTTTTTTCAAACCGCTTATCTTTTCGAGATGTACGCCATGGCGTCCCGCGCTCCTCTAAAATTGATTGGAAACGGGGAAAAAATGGATTTTGGCGAAAAAATGGGTGCAACACGAGCACTTCCCAGGAGGTCACCCGTCCCTAGTACTACTCTCGCTCCAAGCGCGCTTAGGCTGCGGAGTTACGATGGGATCCGGTGCATTAGTCTTTGGTATGATCGCATCCATTAACTCCTTTGCTCCAATTTGTTTATATGGTCTTACCCATCCTTCCAGTTCTTCACACCTTACCCCACTCCCCCCTAATTCTTTGAACGCTCATAACTTCGCTCTCGTACCTCCGTTTTCAGTGATCTTTTTTTTCAAACCGCTTATCTTTTCGAGATGTACACCGTGGCATCCCGCGCTCCTCTAAAATTGGCTGGAAACGGGAAAAAAATGGATTTTGGCAAAAAAAGCAGTGCAACACGAGGACTTCCCAGGAGGTCACCCATCCTTGTACTATTCTCGCCAAAGAACGCTTAACTGCGGAGTTCAGATGGGATCCGGTGCATTAATGCTGGTATGATCGCATCCATTAACTCTTTTGCTCCAATTTGTTTATATGGTATTACCCATCCATCCAGTTCTTTACACCTTACCCCGGCTCCCCCAGATCCTTTGAACGCTCATAACTTCGCGCTCGGACCTCCGTTTTCAGTGATCTTTTTTTTCAAACCGCTTATCTTTTCGAGATGTACGCCATGGCGTCCCGCGCTCCTCTAAAATTGATTGGAAACGGGGAAAAAATGGATTTTGGCGAAAAAAGGGGTGCAACACGAGCACTTCCTAAGAGGTCACCCATCCTAGTACTACTCTCGCCCAAGCACGATTAAGCTGCGGAGTTACGTGGGATCGGTGCATTAGTGTTGGTATGATCGCATCCATTAACTCACTACTCCAATTTATTTATATGGTCTTACCCATCCTTCCGAGTTCTTCACACCTTACCCCGGCTCCCCACGATTCTTTGAACGCTCGTAACTTAGCGCTCGGATTTCCGTTTTCGGTGATCGTTTTTTCAATCCGCTTATCTTTTTTTCGAGATGTACGCCGTGGCATCCGCGCTTGTCAAAAATTGGCTGGAAACGGGGGAAAAAATGGGATTTTGGCGAAAAAATGGGTGCAACACGAGGACTTCCCGGGAGGTCACCCGTCCTAGTACTACTCTCGCCCGAGCACGCTTAAGCTGCGGAGTTACGATGGGATCCGGTGCATTAATCTTTGGTATGATCGCATCCATTAACTCACTTTGCTCCTATTTGTTTCTATGGTCTTACCCATCCTTCCAGTTCTTCACACCTTACCCGCTCCCCCCTAATTCTTTGAACGCTCATAACTTCGCTCGGACCTCCGTTTTTCGGTGATCTTTTTTTTTCAAACCGCATATCTTTTTCGAGATGTACGCCGTGGCGCTCTGCGCTCCTCAAAAATTGGCTGGAAACGTGAGAAAATTGATTTTGGCGAAAAAGGGGGTGCAACACGAGGACTTCCCGGGGAGGTCACCCGTCCTAGTACTACTCTCGCCCGAGCACGCTTAGGCTGCGGAGTTACGATAGGATCCGGTGCATTAGTCTTTGGTATGATCGCATCCATTAACTCCTTTGCTCCAATTTGTTTATATGGTCTTACCCATCCATCCGAGTTCTTCACACCTTACCCCAGCTCCCCCTAATTCTTTGAGCGCTCATAACTTCGCTCTCGGACTTCGTTTTTAGTGATCTTTTTTTTCAAACCGCTTATCTTTTCGAGATGTACACCGTGGCGTCCCGCGCTCCTCTAAAGTTAGCGGGGAAACGGGAAAAAAAATGGATTTTGGCGAAAAAGGCGTGTAACATGAGGACTTCCTAGGAGGTCACCCATCCTAGTACTATTCTCGCCAAAGAACGCTTAACTGCGGAGTTCTGATGGGATCCGGTGCATTAGTGCTAGTATGATCGCATCCATTAACTCACTGCTCCAATTTGTTTATATGGTATTACCCATCCTTCCAGTTCTTTACACCTTACCCCACTCCCCCTGATTCTTTGAACGCTCATAACTTCGCGCTCGGACCTCCATTTTCAGTGATCTTTTTTTTTTTAAACCGCTTAGCTTTTCGAGATGTACGCCGTGGCGTCCCGCGCTCCTCATAAATAGGCTGGAAACGCGAAAAAAATTGATTTTGGCGAAAAAAGGGGTGCGACACGAGGACTTCCCGGGAGATCACCGCTTCCCTAGTACTACTCTCGCCAAAGCACGCTTAACTGCAGAGTTCTTATGGGATCCGGTGCATTAGTGCTAGTATGATAGCATCCATTAACTCACTTCTCCAATTTGTTTATATGGTCTTACCCATCCTTCCAGTTCTTCACACCTTACCCCACTCACCCCTGATTCTTTGAACGCTCATAACTTCGCGCTCGGACATCCGTTTTCAGTGATCTTTTTTTTCAAACCGCTTATCTTTTCGAGATGTACGCCGTGGCGTCCCGCGCTCCTCATAAATAGGCTGGAAACGCGAAAAAAATTGATTTTGGCGATAAAAGGGGGGTGCAACACGGGGACTTCCGGGGAGGTCGCCCTTCCCAGTACTACTCTCGCCAAAGCGCGCTTAAGCTGCGAGTTCTTATGGGATCCGGTGCATTAGTGCTAGTACGATAGCATCCATTAACTCACTTCTCCAATTTGTTTATATGGTCTTACCCATCCTTCCAGTTCTTCACACCTTACCCCACTCCCCCCTGATTCTTTAAACGCTCATAACTTTGCGCTCGGACCACCGTTTTCAGTGCTCTTTTTTTTCAAATCGCTTATCTTTTTCGAGATCTGTTGTGTGGAGTCCGGGCTCCTCAAAAATTGGTTGGAAACGGGGAAAAATAGATTTTGTCGAAAAATTGGTGCAACACGACGGACTTCCCGGGGAGGTCGCCCGTCCTAGTACTACTCTCGCCCACTACGCTGGAGCGGCGGGTTCGATGGGATCCGGTGCATTAGTCTTTGGTATGATCGCATCCATTAACTCGTTGCTCCAATTTGTTTATATGGTCTTTCCCGTCCTTCCGAGTTCTTCAGAGCCTTAGCCCCGCTCCCTAGATTCTTTGAACGCTCATAACTTCGCGCTCGGACCTCCATTTTCATTGATCTTTTTTTTCAAGCTGCTAATCTTTTCGAGATGTACGCCGTGGCGTCCAGCGCTCCACTAAAATTGGTTTGGAAGCGGAAAAAAATGGATTTTGGCGAAAAAAGGGGGTGCGGCACGAGCACTTCCCGGGGAAGTCACCCGTCCCTAGCACTACTCTCGCCCAAGCACGCTTAAGCTGCGGAGTTCGGATGGGATCCGGTGCATTAGTCTTTGGTATGATCGCATCCATTGACTCCTTTGCTCCAATTTCTTTATATGGTGTTACCCATCCTTCCAGTTCTTCACACCTTCCCCCACTCCCCCCTGATTCTTTAAACGCTCATAACTTCGCGCTTGGATTTCCATTTTCAGTGATCGTTTCTTTCAAACGGCTTATCTTTTCGAGATCTACGCCGTGGCATCCGCGCTCCTCAAAAATTGGCTGGAGGCGGGGAAAAAAACTGGATTTTGGCGAAAAAAGGGGGTGCGGCACGAGGACTTTCCGGGGAGGTCACCCGTCCTAGTACTACTCTCGCCCGAAGCACGCTTAAGCTGCGGAGTTCTTATGGGATCCGGTGCGTTAGTCTTTGGTATGATCGCATACATTAACACCTTTGCTCCAATTTTTTTATATGGTCTTACCCATCCTTCCGAGTTCTTCACACCTTACCCCCGCTCCCCCTGATTCTTTGAACGCTCATAACCCGCGCTCGGACCTCCGTTTTCGGTGATCTTTTTTTTTCAAACCGCTTATCTTTTCGAGATGTACGCCATGGCGTCCCGCGCTCCTCATAAATTGGCTGGAAACGTGAAAAAAATTGATTTTGGCGAAAAAATTGGGTGCAACACGAGGACTTCCCAAGAGGTCACCCTTCCTAGTACTACTCTCGCCCAAGCACGCTTAACTGCAGAGTTCTGATGGGATCCGGTGCATTAGTGCTAGTATGATCGCATCCATTAGCTCACTTCTCCAATTTGTTTATATGGTCTTACCCATCCTTCCAGTTCTTCACACCTTACCCCACTGCCCCCTGATTCTTTGAACGCTCATAACTTTGCGCTCGGACCTCCGTTTTCAGTGATCGTTTTTTTTAAACCGCTTTTCTTTTCGAGATCTACGCCGTGGCATCCCGTGCTCCTCACAAATTGGGTGGAAACGGGTAAAAAAACTGGATTTTGGCGAAAAAAGCGGTGCAACACGAGGACTTCCCAGGAGCTCACCCATCCTAGTACTACTTTCGCCCAAGCACGCTTAACTACGGAGTTCAGATGGGATCCGGTGCATTAGTGCGAGTATGATCGCATTCATTAACTCACTGCTCCAATTTGTTTATATCGTCTGACCTATCCATCCATTTCTTCACACCTTACCGCACTCCCCCGTGATTCTTTGAACGCTCATAACTTCGAGCTCGGACCTCCGTTTTCAATGATATTTTTTTTCATACCGCTTATCTTTTTTAGATCTACGTCGTGGTGTCCCGCGCTCCTCAAAAATTGATTTTGGCGAAAAAAGGGGTGCAACACAAGGACTTCCCAGGAGGTCACCCATCCTAGTACTACTCTCGCCCAAGCACGCTTACAGCGGAGTTACGATGGGATCCGGTGCATTAGTCTTTGGTATGATCGCATCCATTAACTTACTGCTCCAATTTTTTTATATGGTCTTACCCATCCTTCCAGTTTTTCACACCTTACCCCACTCCCCCTGATTCTTTGAACGCTCATAACTTCGCGCTCGGACCTCCGTTTTCAGTGATCTTTTTTTTCAATCCGCTTATCCTTTCGAGATGTACGCCGTGGCGTCCCGCGCTCCTCAATAATTGGCTGGAAACGGGGAAAAAAAGAATTTTTGCGAAAAAAGGGGTGCAACAAGGGGACTTCCCAGTTGGTCACCCGTCCCTAGTACTACTCTCGCCCGAAGCACGCTAAGCTTGATGGGATCAGGTGCATTAGTCTTTGGCATGATCGCATCCATTAACTCGTTGCTCCAATTTGTTTATATGGTCTTACCAATAGTTGTACCTTACCTTCCGATTCTTGGGTTAACTCGGCTTTTTTTTGGTGATTTTTTTTAAACGATATTTTTTAGATGTGTGGTTTTAAATTGGATGAAGCAAAAAATGGATTTTGGCAAAAAGGGTGGGCACGTTCGGGAGGTCATTTATTATTATCTAGTTAAGCTGAGTTATGGGATGTTATTAGTTTGTATGATGATATTTATTTTTGCTCCATTTCTTTATATGGGCTTACCCGTCCTTCCGGTTCTTCACACCTTACCCGGCTCCCCCTGATTCTTTGAACGCTCATAACTTCGCGCTCGGATTTCCGTTTTCAGTGATCGTTTTTTTCAAACCGCTTATCATTTCGAGATCTACGCTGTGGCATCCCGCGCTCCTCAAAAATAGGCTGGAAAAGGTGAAAAAACTGGATTTTGACGAAAAAAGGGGTTCGACACGAGGACTTCCCGGGGAGGGCACCCGTCCTAGTACTACTCTCGCCCGAAGCACGCTTAAGCTGCGGAGTTACGTGGGATCCGGTGCATTAGTCTTTGGTATGATCGCATCCATTAACTCGTTGCTCCAATTTGTTTATATGGTCTTACCCATCCTTCCAGTTCTTCAAACCTTACCCCCTCGATTCTTTGAACGCTCGAAACTTCGCGCTTGGGCCGCCGTTTTTTCGGTGATCGGGTTTTTCAAGCCGCTTATCTTTTCGAGATCTACGCCATAACGTCCCGCGCTCCTCGAAATTTGGTTTGAAACTAGAAACAAAGCTGGATTTTGGCAAAAAAAAAAGGGGTGCAACACGAGGACTTCCCGGGGAGGTCACCCGTCCTAGTCTTACTCCGTCAAGTACGTTAAGCTGCGGAGTTACGATGGGATCCCGGTGCATTAGTCTTTGGTATGATGGCATCCATTAACTCACTTTGCTCCTATTTGTTTATATGGTCTTACCCATCCTTCCGAGTTCTTCACACCTTACCCCGCTCCCTTTGATTCTTTCAACGCTCGTAACTCGCGCTCGGACCTCCGTTTTCGGTGATCTTTTTTTTCAAGTTGCTTATCTTTTCGAGATGTGCGCCAAGGCGTCTGCGCTCCTCAAAAATTGTTTGGAAACGGAAAAAAATTTGATTTTGGCGATAAAAGGGGGTGTAACACGAGGACTTCCCGAGGTCACCCGTCCTAGTACTGACTCTCGCCGAAGCACGCTTCAACTTGCGGAGTTACGATGGGATCCGGTGCATTAATCTTTGGTATGATCTCATCCATTAACTCACTTTGCTCCAATTTGTTTATATGGTCTTACCCGTCCTTCCGGTTATTCACACCTTACTCCCCCAGATTCTTTGAACGCTCGTAACCCGCGCTCGGACCGCCGTTTTCGGTGATCGGTTTTTTCAAACCACTTATCTTTTTTGAGATCTACGCCATGCCGAGTCCGCGCTCCTCCAAAATTGGTTTGAAAATGGAAAAAAAGCTGGATTTTGGCAAAAAAGGGGTGCAACACGAGAACTTCCCGGGAAGGTCACCCGTCCCTAGTACTACTCTCCCCCGAAGCACGCTTAAGCTGCGTAGTTACGATGGGATCCGGTGCATTAGTCTTTGGTATGATGGCATTCATTAATTCACTTCTCCTATTTGTTTATATGGTCTTACCCATCCTTCCGAGTTCTTCACACCTTACCCCACCCCTTTGATTCTTTGAACGCTCATAACCGCGCTCGGACCTCCATTTTCGGTGATCTTTTTTTTTCAAACCGCTTATCTTTTCGAGATGTTCGTCGTGGCGTCCGGCGCTCCTCGAAAATTGGCGGGGAAACGTGAAAAAATGGATTTTGGCGAAAAAAGGGGGTGCGGCACGAGCGCTTCCCGGGGAGGTCACACGTCCTATTACTACTCTCTCGCCAAGCACGCTTCCTGTTGCGGAGTTACGATGGGATCCGGTGCATTAGTCTTTGGTATGATCACATCCATTAACTCCTTTGCTCCAATTTGTTTATATGGTCTTACCCATCCTTAGGTTCTTCACACCTTACCCCCCTCCCCGATTCTTTGAACGCTCGTAACCCGCGCTCGGACGGGACGTTTTTCGGTGATCGGTTTTTTCGAACCGCTTATCTTTTTCGAGATCAACGCCGTGACGTCCCGCGCTCCTCGAAATTTGGTTTGAAGCGGAAACAAGGCTGGATTTTGGCAAAAAAAGGGGTGCGGCTCACGAGGACTTCCCGGAGGTCACCCGTCCTAGTACTACTCTCGTCGAAGCACGTTAAGCTGCGGAGTTACGATGGGATCCGGTGCATTAGTCTTTGGTATGATCGCATCCATTAACTCACGGCTCCAATTTGTTTATATGGTCTTACACATCCTTCCGGTTCTTCACACCTTTCCCCCCCTGATTCTTTGAACGCTCATAACTTTGCGCTCGGACCTATGTTTTCAGTGATCTTTTTATTCAAACCGCTTATCATTTCGAGATGTACGCCCTGGCGTCCCGCACTCCTCAAAAATTGGCATGAAACCGGGAAAAAACTGGATTTTGGCGAAAAAAGGGGTTCAACACGAGGACTTCCCAGGAGGGCACCCATCCTAGTACTTCTCTCGCCCAAGCACGCTTAACTGCGGAGTTATGATGGGATCCGGTGCATTAGTGCTGGTATGATCGCATCCATTAACTCGTTGCTCCAATTTATTTATATGGTCTTACCCGTCCTTCCGAGTTCTTGAGCCTTACCCCCAGATTCTTTGAACGCTCATAACCCGCGCTTGGGCCGCCGTTTTTCGGTGATCGGGTTTTCAAGCCGCTTATCTTTTCGATATCTACGCCATGATGTCCCGCGCTCCTCGAAATTTGGTTTGAAGCTGGAAACAAAGCTGGATTTTTCGCAAAAAAAAGGGGTGCGACACGAGGACTTCCCGGGGAGGTCACCCGTCCTAGTACTACTCTCGCCCGAAGCACGTTAAACTGCGGAGTTCTGATGGGAACCGGTGCATTAGTGCTGGAATGATCGCATCGATTAACTCACTACTCCTATTTGTTTATATGGTCTTACCCATCCTTTCGGTTCTTCACACCTTACCCCACTCCCCCCTAATTCTTTGAACGCACATAACTTCGAGCTCGTACCTCCGTTTTCAGTGATATTTTTTTTCAAACCGCTAATCTTTTCGAGATGTACGTCGTGGCATCCCGCGCTCCTCAAAATTTGGTTGGAAACGGGAAAAAATGGATTTTGGCGAAAAAAGGGGTGCAACACGAGGACTTCCATGGAGGTCACCCATCCTAGTACTAATCTCACCCAAGCACGCTTAACTGCGGAGATATGATGGGATCCGGTGCATTAGTGCTGATATGATCGCATCCATTAACTCACTGCTACAATTTGTTTATATGGTCTTACCCAATCTTCTAGTTCTTCACACCTTACCCCCTTTGATTCTTTGAACACTCATAACTTCGCGGTCGGACCTCCGTTTTCAGTGATTTTTTTTTTCAAACCGCTTATCTTTTCGAGATCTATGCCGTGGCATCCCGCGCTTCTCAAAAATTGGCTGGCAACGGGAAAAAAAATTGATTTTGGCGAAAAAAGGGTGCGGCACGAGGACTTCCCGGGAGGTCACCCGTCCTAGTACTACTCTCGTCGAAGCACGTTAAGCTGCGGAGTTACGATGGGATCCGGTGCATTAGTGCGGGTATGATCGCATCCATTAACTCACTGCTCCAATTTGTTTATATGGTCTTACCCATCCTTCCAGTTCTTCACACCTTACCCCACTCCCCCCTGATTCTTTGAACGCTCATAACTTCGCGCTCGTACCTCCGTTTTCAGTGATATTTTTTTTCAAACCGCTTATCTTTTCGAGATGTACGTCGTGGCGTCCTGCGCTCCTCAAAAATTGGCTGGAAACGGGAAAAAATGGATTTTGGCGAAAAAACGGGTGCAACACGAGGACTTCCCAGGAGGTCACCCATCCTAGTACTAATCTCGCCCATGCACGCTTAACTGCGGAGATATGATGGGATCCGGTGCATTAGTCTTTGGTATGATCGCATCCATTAACTCCTTTGCTCCAATTTGTTTATATTGTCTTACCCGATCCTTCTAGTTCTTCACACCTTACCCCCTCCCCCTAATTCTTTGAACGCTCATAACTTCGCGGTCGGACCTCCATTTTTAGTGATCTTTTTTTTCAAACCGCTTATCTTTTCGAGATCTATGTCGTGGCATCCCGCTCTTCTCAAAAATTGGCTGGCAACGGGAATAAAACTGGATTTTGGCGAAAAAAGGGGTGCGACACGAGGACTTCCCGGGAGGTCACCCGTCCCTAGTACTACTCTCGCCCAAGCACGCTTAAGCTGCGGAGTTTTGATGGAATCCGGTGCATTAGTCTTTGGTATGACCGCATCCATTAACTCCTTGCTCCAATTTGTTTATATGGTCTTACCTATCCTTCCAGTTCTTCAAACCTTACCCCACTCCCCCCCTGATTCTTTGAACGCTCATAACTTTGCGCTCGGACCTCCGTTTTCAGTGATCATTTTTTTCAAACCGCTTATCATTTCGAGATGTACGTCGGTGGCATCCGCGCTCCTCAAAAATTGCCTGGGAACGGGAAAAAAATGAATTTTGCCGAAAAAAGGGGTGAAACATGAGGACTTCCCAGGTGGTCACCCATCCTAGTACTACTCTCGCCCGAGCACGCGTTAAGCTGCGGAGTTACGATGGGATCCGGTGCATTAGTCTTTGGTATAATCGCATCCATTAACTCCTTTGCTCCAATTTCTTTATATGGTCTTACCCATCCTTCCAGTTCTTCACACCTTACCCCGCTCCCCACGATTCTTTGAACGCTCGTAACTTCGCGCTCGGATTTCCGTTTTCGGTGATCTTTTTTTTCAAACCGCTTATCATTTCGAGATCTACGCCGTGGCATCCGCGCTCCTTAAAAATAGGGTGGAAACGGGGAAAAAAATGGATTTTGGCGAAAAAAGGGGTGCAACACGAGGACTTCCCGGGAGGTCACCCGTCCTAGTACTACTCTCGCCCCGAGCACGCTTAAGCTGCGGAGTTACGATGGGATCCGGTGCATTAGTCTTTGGTATGATCGCATCCATTAACTCGTTGCTCCAATTTGTTTATATGGTCTTACCCGTCCTTCCGAGTTCTTCAAACCTTAGCCCCCCCGATTCTTTGAACGCTCATAACTTCGCGCTTGGACCGCCGTTTTAAGTGATCGGTTTTTCAAACCGCTTATCTTTTCGAGATCTACGCCGTGACGTCCGCGATCCTCAAAAATTGGTTGGAAGCGGGAAAAAAGCTGGATTTTGGCAAAAAAAAAGGGGTGCGACACGAGGACTTCCTAGGAGGTCACCCATTATAATATTATTATTTATATTATTTTATTTTTTAGTTTTTTTTTTCTTTTATTTTTTATTTTTTTTTTTTTTCGCCATGACGTCCGCGATCCTCAAAAATTGGTTTGAAAGCGGGAAAAAAATGGATTTTGGCAAAAAAAAGGGGTGCGACACGAGGACTTCTGCCTTAGGAGGTCACCCGTCCTAGTACTACTCTCCCCCGAGCACGCTTAAGCTGCGGAGTTCGATGGGATCCGGTGCTTTAGTCTTTGGTATGATGGCATCCATTAACTCACTTTGCTCCTATTTGTTTATATGGTCTTACCCATCCTTCCGGTTCTTCACACCTTATCTCACTTCCCTTGATTCTTTCAACGCTCATTACTTCGCACTCGGACCTCCGTTTTCAGTGATCTTTTTTTTCAAATTTCTTATCTTTTCGAGATGTGCGCCAAGGCGTCTGCGCTCCTCAAAAATTGGATGGAAACGGAAAAAAAATTTGATTTTGGCGATAAAAGGGGTGCGACACGAGGACTTCCCAAGAGGTCACCCGTCCCTAGTACTACTCTCGCCCAAGCACGCTTTCTGCGGAGATACGATGGGATCCGGTGCATTAGTCTTTGGTATGATCGCATCCTTTAACTCCTTTGCTCCAATTTGTTTATATGGTCTTACCCATCCTTCAGGTTCTTCGCACCTTACCCCCCCCTAGATTCTTTGAACGCTCATAACTCGCGCTCGGACCGCCGTTTTCAGTGATCGGTTTTTTTAAACCGCTTATCTTTTCAAGATCTACGCATTGACGTCCCTCGCTCCTCAAAAATTGGTTTGAAAATGGAAAAAAAGCTGGATTTTGGCAAAAAAGGGGGTGCGACACGAGAACTTCCCGGGAGGTCACCCATCCCTAGTACTACTCTCCCCCGAGCACGCTTAAGCTGCGTAGTTACGATGGGATCCGGTGCATTAGTCTTTGGTATGATGGCATTCATTAACTCCTTTGCTCCTATTTGTTTATATGGTCTTACCCATCCTTCCGAGTTCGTCACACCTTGCCCCGCTCCGCTTTGATTCTTTGAACGCTCATAACCCGCGCTCGGACCTCCATTTTCGGTGATCTTTTTTTTTTCAAGCCGCTTATCTTTTTCGAGATGTACGTCGTGGCGTCCGGCGCTCCTCAAAAATTAGCGGGGAAACGTGAAAAAAAATTGATTTTGGCGAAAAAAGTGGTGCATCACGAGGGCTTCCCGGGTGGTCACCCGTCCTAGTACTACTCTCGCCAAAGCACGCTTCAGCTGCGGAGTTACGATGGGATCCGGTGCATTAGTCTTTGCTATGATCACATCCATTAACTCCTTTGCTCCAATTTGTTTATATGGTCTTACCCATCCTTAGGTTCTTCACACCTTACCCCCCCCCCGATTCTTTGAACGCTCATAACCGCGCTCGGACGGCGGTTTTCGGTGATCGGTCTTTTCAAACCGCTTATCTTTTTTGAGATCTACGCAATGGCGTCCCGCGATCCTCAAAATTTGGTTTGAAGCTGGAAACAAACCGGATTTTGGCAAAAAAAAGGGGTGCGACACGAGGACTTCCCGGGAGGTCACCCGTCCTAGTACTACTTTCGTCCAAGCACGTTAAGCTGCGGAGTTCGATGGGATCCGGTGCATTAGTCTTTGGTATGATCGCATCCATTAACTCACGGCTCCAATTTGTTTATATGGTCTTACACATCCTTAGGTTCTTCACACCTTACACCCCCGATTCTTTGAACGCTCATAACTTTGCGCTCGGACCTCAGGTATCCGGTGATCTTTTTTTTATCAAAACGCTTATATTTTTCGAGATGCACGTCGTGGCGTCCGTGCTCCTCGAAAATTGCTGGATACGGGGAAAAAAATGGATTTTGGCGAAAAAAGGGGGTGCGACACGAGGACTTCCCGGGAGGTCACCCGTCCCTAGTACTAATATCGCCCTAGCACACTTAGCTGCGGAGTTACGATGGGATCTAGTCCATTAGTCTTTGGTATGATCGCATCCATTAACTCCTTTGCTCCAATTTGTTTATATGGTCTTACCCGTCTTTCCGAGTTCTTCATACCTTAACCCCCCCCTTTGATTCTTTGAACGCTCCGTAACCGCGCTCGGACCTACGTTTTCGGTGATCTTTTTATTCAAACCGCTTATCTTTTCGAGATGTACGCCACGGCGTCCGCGCTCCTCAAAATTGGCATGAAACGGGAAAAAAACTTGATTTTGGCGAAAAAAGGGGGTGCGGCTCACGAGGACTTCCGGGGAGGTCACCCATCGTAGTACTACTCTCGCCAAGCACGCTTAAGCTGCGGATTTCGATTGGATCAGGTGCATTAGTCTTTGGTATGATCGCATCCATTAACTCGCTGCTCCAATTTGTTTATATGGTCTTACCCATCCTTCTAGTTCTTCAAACCTTACCCCATTCCCCCCTGATTCTTTGAACGCTCATAACTTCGCGCTCGGACCTCCGTTTTCAGTGATCTTTTTATTCAAACCGCATATCTTTTCGAGATGCACGCCGTGGCGTCCCGCGCTCCTCTAAATTTGGCTGGAAACGGGAAAAAATGGATTTTGGCGAAAAATTGGGTGCATCACGAGCACTTCCCAGAAGGTCACCCATCCTAGTACTACTCTCGTCCAAGCACGCTTAGCTGCGGAGTTACGATGGGATCCGGTGCATTAGTCTTTGGTATGGTCGCATCCATTAACTCCTTTGCTCCAATTTGTTTATATGGTCATACCCATCCTTCCAGTTCTTCACACCTTACCCCACTCCTCCCTGATTCTTTGAACGCTCATAACTTCGCGCTCGTACCTCCGTTTTCAGTGATATTTGTTTTCAAACCGCTTATCTTTTCGAGATGTACGTCGTGGCATCCCGCGCTCCTCAAAAATTGGCTGGAAACGGGAAAAAATGGATTTTGGCGAAAAAAGGGGTGCAACACCAGGACTTCCCAGGAGGTCACCCATCCTAGTACTACTCACCCCCTAGCTCGCTTAACTGCGGAACTATGATGGGAGGCAGGTGCATTAGTCTTTGGAATGATCGCATCCATTAACTCACTTTGCTCCTATTTGTTTATATGGTCTTACCCATCCTTCGGGTTCTTCACACCTTACCCAGCTCCCACGATTCTTTGAACGCACATAACTTCACGCTCGTACCTCCGTTTTCAGTGATATTTTTTTTTCAAACCGCTTATCTTTTCGAGATGTACGTCGTGGCGTCCCGCGCTCCTCAAAATTTGGTTGGAAACGGGAAAAAATGGATTTTGGCGAAAAAAGGGGTGCAACACGAGAACTTCCCAGGAGGTCACCCATCCTAGTACTCATCTTGCCCAAGCACGCTTAACTGCGGAGATATGATGGGATCCGGCGCATTAGTGCTGATATGATCGCATCCATTAACTCACTGCTCCAATTTGTTTATATGGTCTTACCCAATCTTGTAGTTCTTCACACCTTACCCCCCCTTGATTCTTTGAACGCTCATAACTTCGCGGTCGGACCTCCGTTTTTCGGTGATCTTTTTTTTCGAACCGCTTATCTTTTCGAGATCTATTGCGTGGCATCCCGCGCTTCTCAAAAATTGGTTGGCAACGGGAAAAAAAATTGATTTTGGCGAAAAAAGGGTGCGACACGAGGACTTCCCGGGGAGGTCACCCGTCCCTAGTACTACTCTCGCCAAAGCACGCTTCGTTGCGGAGTTCGATGGGATCCGGTGCATTAGTCTTTGTTATGATCGCATCCATTAACTCCCTTTGCTCCAATTTTTTTATATGGTCTTACCCATCCTTCCGGTTCTTCACACCTTACCCCAATCCCCCCTGATTCATTGAACGCTCATAACTTCGCGCTCGGACCTCCGTTTTCAGTGATCTTTTTTTTCAAACCGCTTATATTTTCAAGATGTACGTCGTGGCGTCCGGCGCTCCTCGAAAATTATTTGGAAACGTGAAAAAAAATTGATTTTGGCGAAAAAAGGGGTGCGACACGAGGACTTCCCGGGGAGGTTACCCGTCCCTAGTACTACTCTCGCCCAAGCACGTTAAGCTACGGAGTTACGATGGGATCCGGTGCATAGTTGGTATGATCGCATCCATTAACTCTTTGCTCCAATTTGTTTATATGGTCTTACCCATCCTTCCAGTTCTTCACACCTTACCCTTTCCCCCCTAATTCTTTGAACGCTCATAACTTTGCGCTCGTACCTCGTTTTTCGGTGATATTTTTTTCAAACCGCTTATCTTTTCGAGATGTACGTCGTGGCGTCCGCGCTCCTCAAAAATTAGTTGGAAACGGGAAAAAAATGGATTTTGGCGAAAAAAGGGGTGCGGCCACGAGGACTTCCCGGAGGTCACCCGTCAGGTGTACTAATCTCGCCCAAGCACGCTTAAGCTGCGGAGATATGATGGGTTCCGGTGCATTAGTGCTGGTATGATGGCACCCATTAACTCCTTTGCTCCAATTTGTTTATATGGTCTTACCCAATCTTCTAGTTCTTCACACCTTACCCGGCTCCCCCCTGATTCTTTGAACGCAAATAACTTCGCGGTTGGACCTCCATTTTCAGTGATCTTTTTTTTCAAACCGCTTATCTTTTCGAGATCTATGCCGTGGCATCCCGCGCTTCTCAAAAATTGGCTGGCAACGGGAATAAAACTGGATTTTGGCGAAAAAAGGGGTGCAACACGAGGACTTCCCAAGAGGTCACCCGTCCTAGTACTACTCTCGCCCGAGCACGCTTAAGCTGCGGAGTTACGAAGGAAGCCGGTGCATTAGTCTTTGGTATGACCGCATCCATTAACTCGCTGCTCCAATTTGTTTATATGGTCTTACCCATCCTTCCAGTTCTTCAAACCTTACCCCGGCTCCCCACGATTCTTGGAACACTCATAACTTCGCGCTCGGACCTCCGTTTTCAGTGATCATTTTTTCAAACCGCTTATCTTTTCGAGAAGTACGCCGTGGCGTCCCGCGCTCCTCTTAACCTGGCTGAAAACGGGAAAAAAATTGATTTAGGCGAAAAAAGGGGTGCAACACGAGCACTTCCCAGGAGGTCACCCATTATCGTACTACTCTCGCCCAATCACGCTTAACTGCGGAGTTACGATGGGATCCGGTGCATTAGTCTTTGGTATGATCGCATCCATTAACTCTTTGCTCCGATTTCTGTATATGGTCTTACCCATCCTTCCGTTTCGTCACACTTTACCCCACTCCCCCCCTCTTTGAACGCTCATAACTTCGCCCTCAGATTTCCGTTTTCAGTGATCGTTTTTTTCAATCGCTTATCTTTTCGAGATCTACACCGTGGCATCCCGCGCTCCTTAAAAATTGGTTGGAAACGGGGAATCAAACTGGATTTTGGCGAAAAGAGGGGTCTGATACGAGGACTTCCCAAGAATCACCCGTACTAGTACTACTCTCTCCCCCGAGTTCATAACTTCGTGCTCGGACCTCCGTTTTCAGTGATCTATTTTTTCAAACCGCTTATCTTTTCGAGATGTACGATGTGGCGTCCCGCGCTCCTCAAAAATTGCATGGAAACGAGAAAAAAATGGATTTTGGCGAAAAAAGGGGTGTGACACGAGGACTTCCCGGGTGGTCACCCGTCCCCTAGTACTACTCTCGTCCGAGCATGTTAAGCTGCGGAGTTACGATGGGATCCGGTGCATTAGTCTTTGGTATGATCGCATCCATTAACTCCTTTGCTCCAATTTGTTTATATGGTCTTACCCATCCTTCCAGTTCTTCACACCTTACCCCAATCCCCCCTAATTCATTGAACGCTCATAACATCGCGCTCGGACCTCCGTTTTCAGTGATCTTTTTTTTCAAACCGCTTATCTTTTCGAGATGTACGTCGTGGCGTCCAGCGCTCCTCAAAAATTGACTGGAAACGTGAAAAAAAATTGATTTTGGCGAAAAAAGGGGTGCCGCGAGGACTTCCCGGGAGGTTACCCGTCCTAGTACTACTCTCGCCCGAGCACGTTAAGCTGCGGAGTTACGATGGGATCCGGTGCATTTGTCTTTGGTATGATCGCATCCATTAACTCCTTTGCTCCAATTTGTTTATATGGTCTTACCCATCTTCCAGTTCTTCACACCTTACCCCACTCCCCCCTGATTCTTTGAACGCTCATAACTTCGCGCTCGTACCTCCGTTTACAGTGATATTTTTTTTCAAACCGCTTATCTTTTCGAGATGTACGTCGTGGCGTCCCGCGCTCCTCAAAAATTAGCTGGAAACGGTAAAAAATGGATTTTGACGAAAAAAGGGGTGCAACACGAGGACTTCCCAGGAGGTCACCCATCTGAGCACTAATCTTGCCCAAGCACGCTTAACTGCGGAGAAATGATGGGATCCGGTGCATTAGTCTTTGGTATGATCGCATCCATTAACTCCTTTGCTCCAATTTGTTTATATGGTCTTACTCGATCTTCTAGTTCTTCACACCTTACCCCCTCCCCCCCGATTCTTTGAATCTGCAAATAACTTCGCGGTTGGACCTCCATTTTCGGTGATCTTTTTTTTTCAAACCGCTTATCTTTTCGAGATCTATGCTCGTGGCATCCGGCTTCTCATTAATTGGCTGGCATTTTGGCGAAAAAAGGGGTGCAACACGAGGACTTCCTAAGAGGTCACCCGTCCCTAGTAATACTCTCGCCCGAGCACGCTTAAGCTGCGGAGTTGTGAAGGAATCCGGTGCATTAGTCTTTGGTATGACCGCGTCCATTAACTCATTTGCTCCAATTTGTTTATATGGTCTTACCCATCCTTCCGGGTTCTTCAAACCTTACCCGGCTCCCCCGATTCTTGGAACGCTCATAACTTCGCGCTCGGACCTCCGTTTTCAGTGATAATTTTTTCAAACCGCTTATCTTTTTTGAGAAGTACGCCGTGGCGTCCGGTGCTCCTCTAAACTTGGCTGAAAACGGGAAAAAAATGGATTTTGGCAAAAAAGGGGGTGCGACACGAGCACTTCCCGGGAGGTCACCCGTCCTCGTACTACTCTCGCCCAAGAACGCTTAAGCTGCGGAGTTCGATGGGATGCGGTGCATTCCTTGCTGGTTTGATCGCATCCATTAACTCCTTTGCTCCGTTTACGTATATGGTCTTTCCCGTCCTTCCGTTTCGTCACACTTTACCCCACTCCCCCCTCTTTGAACGCTCATAACTTCGCCCTCAGATTTCCGTTTTCAGTGATCGCTTATCTTTTCGAGATCAACGCCGTGGCATCCCGCGCTCCTCAAAAATTGGTTGGAAACGGGGAATCAAACTGGATTGTGGCGAAAAGAGGGGTGCGACACGAGGACTTCCCGAGAATCACCCATACTAGTACTACTCTCGCCAAAGCACGCTTAAGCTGCGGAGTTCTTATGGGATCCGGTGCATTAGTCTTTGGTATGATCGCATCCATTAACTCCTTTGCTCCAATTTGTTTATATGGTCTTACCCGTCCTTAGGTTCTTCACACCTTACCCCCCCTGATTCTTTGAACGCTCATAACTTTGCGCTCGGACCTCCGTTTCCAGTGATCTTTTTTGTCAAACCGCATATCTTTTCGAGATGTACGACGTGGCGTCCCGCGCTCCTCAAAAATTGCCTGGAAACGGGAAAAAAATGGATTTTGGCGAAAAAAGGGGTGCAACACGAGGACTTCCCAGGTGGTCACCCATCCTAGTACTACTCTCGCCCGAGCACGTTAAACTACGGAGTTACGATGGGATCCGGTGCATTAGTCTTTGGTATAATCGCATCCATTAACTCCTTTGCTCCAATTTGTTTATATGGTCTTACCCGTCCTTCCAGTTCTTCACACCTTACCCGGCTCCCCACGATTCTTTGAACGCTCATAACTTCCCGCTCGTACCTCCGTTTTTCGGTGATATTTTTTTTTCAAACCGCTTATCTTTTCGAGATGTACGTCGTGGCATCCTGCGCTCCTCAAAAATTGGTTGGAAACGGGGAAAAAATGGATATTGGCGAAAAAATGGGTGCAACACGAGGACTTCCCAGGAGGTCACCCATCCTAGTACTACTCTCGCCCAAGCACGCTAAGCTGCGGAGTTCTTATGGGATGCGGTGCATTAGTCTTTGGTATGATCGAATCCATTAACTCTTTGCTCCAATTTTTTTATATGGTCTTACCCATCCTTCCAGTTCTTCACACCTTAACCCCCCCTTTGAATCTTTGAACGCTCGTAACTCCGTGCTCGTACCTACGTTTTCGGTGATATTTTTTTTCAAACCGGTTATCTTTTCGAGATGTACGTCGTGGCATCTGCGCTCCTCAAAAATTGGCTGGAAACGGGGAAAAAAATGGATATTGGCGAAAAAATGGGTGCAACACGAGGACTTCCCGGGGAGGTCACCCGTCCTAGTACTACTCTCGCCCAAGCACGCTAAGCTGCGAGTTCTTATGGGATCCGGTGCATTAGTCTTTGGTATGATCGCATCCATTAACTCCTTTGCTCCAATTTGTTTATATGGTCTTACCCATCCTTCCGAGTTCTTCACACCTTAACCCCCTTTGATTCATTGAACGCTCATAACTTCGCGCTCGGACCTACGTTTTCAGTGATCTTTTTATTCAAACTGCTTATCTTTTCGAGATGTACGCCCTGGCGTCCCGCGCTCCTCAAAAATTGGCATGAAACGGGAAAAAATTGATTTTGGCGAAAAAAGGGGTGCAACACGAGGACTTCCCAGGAGGTGACCCATCCTAGTACTACTCTCGCCCAAGCACGCTAAACTGCGGACTTCTGATGGGATCCGGTGCATTAGTGCTGGTATGATCGCATCCATTAACTCGCTGCTCCAATTGGTTTATATGGTCTTACCCATCCTTCTAGTTCTTCTAACCTTATCCCACTCCCCCCTGATTCTTCGAACGCTCGTAACTTCGCGCTCGGACCTCCGTTTTCAGTGATCTTTTTTTTCAAACCGGTTATCTTTTCGAGATGTACGCCGTGGCGTTCCGCGCTCCTCTAAATTTGGCTGGAAACTAGAAAAAATGGATTTTGGCGAAAAAGGGGGTGCAACACGAGCACTTCCCAGGAGGTCACCCGTCCCTAGTACTACTCTCGTCCCAAGCACGTTAAGCTGCGGAGTTCGATGGGATCCGGTGCATTAGTCTTTGGAATGATCGCATCCATTAACTCACTGCTCCTATTTTTTTATATGGTCCTACCCATCCTTCCGGTTCTTCACACCTTACCCCGGCTCCCCCCGATTCTTTGAACGCGCACATAACCCGCGCTCGTACCTCCGTTTTCAGTGTTTTTTTTTTCAAACCGCTTATCTTTTCGAGATGTACGTCGTGGCGTCCCGCGCTCCTCAAAATTTGGTTGGAAACGGGAAAAAATGGATTTTGGCGAAAAAAGGGGTGCAACACGAGGACTTCCCAGGAGGTCACCCATCCTTGTACTAATCTCGCCCAAGCACGCTTAACTGCGGAGATATGATGGGATCCGGTGCATTAGTGCTGATATGATCGCATCCATTAACTCACTGCTCCAATTTGTTTATATGGTCTTACCCAATCTTCTAGTTCTTCACACCTTACCCCACCCCCCCTTATTCTTTGAACGCTCATACCTTCGGGGTCGGACCTCCGTTTTCAGTGATCTATTTTTTCAAACCGCTTATCTTTTCGAGATCTATGCCGTGGCATCCCGCGCTTCTCAAAAATTGGCTTGCAACGGGAAAATTTTTTTATTATTGGCGAAAAAAGGGTGCAGCACGAGGACTTCCCAGGAGGTCACCCATCCTAGTACTACTCTCGCCAAAGCACGCTTCAGCTGCGGAGTTACGATGGGATCCGGTGCATTAGTCTTTGGTATGATCGCATCCATTAACTCCTTTGCTCCAATTTGTTTATATGGTCTTACCCATCCTTAGGTTCTTCACACCTTACCCCCGGATTCTTTGAACGCTCATAACTTCGCACTCGGACCGCCGTTTTCGGTGATCGTTTTTTTGGAACCGCTTATCTTTTTCGAGATCTACGCCATGACGTCCGCGTTGCTCGAAAATTGGCTTGAAACTGGAAAAAAATGGATTTTGGCAAAAAAAGCCGTGCAACACGAGGACTTCCCAGGAGGTCACCCATCCTAGTACTATTCTCGCCAAAGAACGGTTAACTGCGGAGTTCTGATGGGATCCGGTGCATTAATGCTGGTATGATCGCATCCATTAACTCACTGCTCCAATTTGTTTATATGGTATTACCCATCCTTCCCGTTCTTTACACCTTACCCCACTCCTCCAGATCCTTTGAACGCTCATAACTTCGCGCTCGGACCTCCGTTTTCAGTGATCTTTTTTTTCAAACCGCTTATCTTTTCGAGATATACGCCATGACGTCCCGCGCTCCTCAAAAATTGGCTTGAAACTGGAAAAAAACTGGATTTTGGTAAAAAAAGGGATGCAACACGAGGACTTCCCAGAAGGTCACCCTTCCTAGTACTACTCTCCTCCGAGCTCGCTTAAGCTGCGGAGTTACGATGGGATCCGGTGCATTAGTCTTTGGTATGATGGCATCCATTAACTCACTGCTCCTATTTGTTTATATGGTCTTACCCATCCTTCCAGTTCTTCACACCTTACCCCACTCCCCCCTGATTCATTGAACGCTCAAAACTTCGCGCTCGGACCTCCTTTTTCAGTGATCTTTTTTTTCAAACCGCTTATCTTTTCGAGATGTACGTCGTGGCGTCCAGCGCTCCTCAAAAATTGACTGGAAACGTGAAAAAAATTGATTTTGGCGAAAAAAGGGGTGCAACACGAGGACTTCCCAGGAGGTTACCCATCCTAGTACTACTCTCGCCCAAGCACGTTAAACTGCGGAGTTCTGATGGGATCCGATGGATTAGTGCTGGTATGATCGCATCCATTAACTCCTTTGCTCCAATTTGTTTATATGGTCGAACCCATCCTTCCGAGTTCTTCACACCTTACCCCACTCCCCCCTGATTCTTTGAACGCTCATAACTTCGCGCTCGTACCTCCGTTTTCTGTGATATTTTTTTTCAAACCGATTATCTTTTCGAGATGTACGTCGTGGCGTCCCGAGCTCCTCAAAAATTGGCTGGAAACGGGAAAAAATGGATTTTGGCGAAAAAAAGGGGTGCAACACGGGGACTTCCTAGGAGGTCACCCATCCTAGTACTACTCTCGTCCAAGCACGTTAAACTTCGGAGTTCTGATGGGACCCGGTGCATTAGTGCTGGAATGATCGCATCCATTAACTCCTTTGCTCCTATTTGTTTATATGGTCTTACCCGTCCTTTAGGTTCTTCACACCTTACCCCGCTCCCCCTGATTCTTTGAACGCACATAACTTCGCGCTCGTACCTCCGTTTTCAGTGTTTTTTTTTTCAAACCGCTTATCTTTTTTTGAGATGTACGTCGTGGCATCCGCGCTCCTCAAAATTTGGTGGGAAACGGGAAAAAATGTATTTTGGCGAAAAAAGGGGTGCAACACGAGGACTTCCCAGGAGGTCACCCATCCTAGTACTAATCTCGCCCAAGCACGCTTAACTGCGGAGATATGATGGGATCCGGTGCATTAGTCTTGATATGATCGCATCCATTAACTCCTTTGCTCCAATTTGTTTATATGGTCTTACCCGATCTTCTAGTTCTTCACACCTTACCCCCTTTGATTCTTTGAACGCTCATAACCGCGGTCGGACCTCCGTTTTCGGTGATCTATTTTTTTCAAACCGCTAATCTTTTCGAGATCTATGCCGTGGCATCCGCGCTTCTCGAAAATTGGCGGGACGGGGAAAAAAAATTGATTTTGGCGAAAAAAGGGTGCGGCACGGGGACTTCCCGGGGAGGTCACCCGTCCTAGTACTACTCTCGCCAAAGCACGCTTCAACTGCGGAGTTACGATGGGATCCGGTGCATTAGTCTTTGGTATGATCGCATCCATTAACTCCTTTGCTCCGATTTACGTATATGGTCTTACCCGTCCTTTCGTTTCGTCACACTTTACCTCGCTCCCCCCGATTCTTTGAACGCTCATAACTTCGCCCTCGGATTTCCGTTTTCGGTGATCGTTTTTTTTCAATCGCTTATCTTTTTTCGAGATCTACGCCGTGGCATCCGCGCTCCTCAAAATTGGCTGGAAACGGGAAAAAAATTGGATTTTGACGAAAAAGGTGTGCGACACGAGGACTTCCCGGGGAATCACCCATACTAGTACTACTCTCGCCGAAGCACGCTTAAGCTGCGGAGTTCTTATGGGATCCGGTGCATTAGTCTTTGGTATGATCGCATCCATTAACTCCTTTGCTCCAATTTGTTTATATGGTCGTACCCATCCTTACGGTTCTTCACACCTTACCCCCCCGATTCTTTGAACGCTCATAACTTCGAGCTCGGACAACCGTTTTCAGTGATAGTTTTTTTCAAACCGCTTATCTTTTCGAGATCTACGCCATGACATCCGCGCTCGTCCTAAATTGGCGGGAAACGGGGGAAAAAATTGGATTTTGGCGAAAAAAGGGGGTGCAACACGAGGACTTCCCGGGAGGTCACCCGTCCTAGTACGACTCTCGCCCAAGCACGTTAAGCTGCGGAGTTCTGATGGGATCCGGTGCATTAGTGCTGATATGATCGCATCCATCAAGTCACTGCTCCAATTTGTTTATATGGTCTTACCCATCCTTTCGGTTCTTCACACCTTACCCCCCCCTCAAATGATCCTATTTGTCTAGTCCTTGAAGTGTTCGGTTTCAAGTTAAATTCAAACTCCTCATTTGTGTCATTTCTTAAGTGGGAAGATGATTCCATTGATGAAGCTTGAAGGTGCCACCATTTCTAGAGTCTTAGTTATTTTAATTAAGTCTTTAAAATTCAGCAAATAAAGGTCCGAAATTAAGTTGCCTTATTTCGTTCCCTTAGGCGTGTCTTAGGCGTGTGTTTAGGCTCCTTGTGTTCCAAGGTTGCAAATTGTCATTGAGTTGTAATATTCCTTGAGTTGCCTTATTTCTTGGTTTCCTTAAGTGTGTTAGGCGTGTGAGGAGGATTTGGGGCTGATTTGGTGTTTCCTTATTTACTCCTTTATTTTCTCCTAGAATCAAGGGATTAGGATGTAAGGAGTTTAGGAATATTTTCCTTAATTACTAAGGCTGATTTTCGGCCCTTGTAAGTCCTTGGAGGACAAGTTTATTTTATTATAAATAATAGTTCCATGCTACCATCAAAGGCATGTGAGATTTACATAAAACTTTGTTATTTAACTTAATTGTGTGATCAATTATTTTCGGCCATTGAGTAATTTTCAGGAGTGGTTATTTACTTAGTGTTTAATCTACTTTATTCCAGGAGTGGTGTAAGTGAGATTAAGAGTTAATTAAAATAATCAGGAGTGTTTATTTTAATTATCATATCCGGTGACTTAGGACATAATTTTCGGACTTCTTTACTTCATCAAGTTCGAACCTTTGCTCGGAATTCTTGATTGCTCATTCACTTTGGACGCGTAATCATATCAACTTCCCAGGTGGTCACCCATCCTAGTACTACTCTCGCCCGAAGCACGTTAAGCTGCGGAGTTCGATGGGATCCGGTGCATTAGTCTTTGGTATGATCGCATTCATTAACTCCTTTGCTCCAATTTGTTTATATGGTCTTACCCATCCTTCCAGTTCTTCGCACCTTACCCCCTCCCCACGATTCGTTGAACGCTCCATAACTCGCGCTCGTACCTCCGTTTTTCGGTGATATTTTTTTCAAACCGGTTATCTTTTCGAGATGTACGTCGTCGCGTCCTGCGCTCCTCAAAAATTGGTTGGAAACTGGGAAAAAATGGATATTGGCGAAAAATGGGTGCAACACGAGGACTTCCCGGGAGGTCACCCGTCCTAGTACTACTCTCGCCTGAAGCACGCTAAGCTGCGAGTTCTTATGGGATCCGGTGCATTAGTGCTGGTATGATCGCATCCATTAACTCCTTTGCTCTAATTTGTTTATATGGTCTTACCCGTCAGTCCAGTTCTTCACACCTTAACCCACCCCTTGATTCTTTGAACGCTCGTAACCGCGCTCGGACCTCCGTTTTCGGTGATCTTTTTTTCAAACCGCTTATCTTTTCGAGATGTACGCCATGGCTTCCCACACTCCTAAAAAATTGGCATGAAACGGGAAAAAATTTATTTTGGCGAAAAAAGGGGTGCAACACGAGGACTTCCCGGGAGGTCACCCGTCCTACTACTACTCTCGCCCGAAGCACGCTAAAGCTGCGGAGTTCGATGGGATCCGGTGCATTAGTGCTAGTATGATCGCATCCATTAACTCCTTTGCTCCGGTTTACGTATATGGTCTTACCCATCCTTCAGTTTCGTCACACCTTACCCCGGCTCCCCCGATTCTTTAAACGCTTATAACTTCACGCTCGGATTTCCGTTTTCGGTGATCGTTTTTTCAATCGCTTATCTTTTCGAGATCTACGCCGTGGCATCCCGCGCTCCTCAAAATTGGTTGGAAACGGGGAAACAAAGCTGGATTTTGGTGAAAAAGGGGGTGCGACACGAGGACTTCCCATGAATCACCCATTACAGTACTACTCTCGCCAAAGCACGCTTAGCTGCGGAGTTCTTATGGGATACGGTGCATTAGTGTAACAAACCTTTGTCATTTGTTTATATGGTCTTACCATCCTTCGAACCTTACCCCCCGATTCTTTGAACGCTCATAACCTCGCGCTCGGACAGTAGTTTTCGGTGATAGTTTTTTTCAAATCGCTTATCTTTTCGAGATCTACTCCATGACATCCCGCTCGTCCTAAATTGGCGGGAAACGGGGTAAAAGCTGGATTTTGGCGAAAAAAAGGGGGTGCGACACGAGGACTTCCCGGGAGGTCACCCGTCCTAGTACTGACTCTCGCCCAAGCACGTTAAGCTGCGGAGTTCGTGGGATCCGGTGCATTAGTCTTTGGTATGATCGCATCCATCAAGTCCTTTGCTCCGATTTGTTTATATGGTCTTACCCATCCTTAGGTTCTTCACACCTTACCCCCCACGATTCTTTGAACGCTCATAACTCGCGCTCGGACCTCCGTTTTCAGTGATCATTTTTTTCAAACCGCTTATCTTTTCGAGATGTACGACGTGGCGTCACGCGCTCCTCAAAAATTGGCTGGAAACGGGAAAAAAATAGATTTTGGCGAAAAAGGGGGTGCGACACGAGCACTTCCCAGGAGGTCACCCGTCCTAGTACTACTCTCGCCCGTACACGCTTAAGCTGCGGAGTTACGATGGGATCCGGTGCATTAGTCTTTGGTATGATCGCATCCATTAACTCCCTTTGCTCCGATTTACGTATATGGTCTTACCCGTCCTTCAGTTTCGACACACTTTACCCGCTCCCCCGATTCTTTGAACGCTCATAACTCCGGCCTCGAATTTCCGTTTTCGGTGATCGTTTTTTCAATCGCTTATCTTTTCGAGATCTACGCCGTGACATCCCGCTCTCCTCAAAAATTGGCTGGAAACGGGGGAAATTAGCTGGATTTTGGCGAAAAAAGGGGTGCAGCACTGGGACTTTCCAAGAATCACCCATACTAGTACTACTCTCGCCAAAGCACGCTTAAGCTGCGGAGTTCTTATGGGATCCGGTGCATTAGTCTTGGTATGAACGCATCCATTAACTCCATTGCTCTAATTTGTTTATATGGTCTTACCCATCTGTCAGGTTCTTAACTTTCAGCTCAACTCCGTTTCCGGTGATCTTTTTATTCAAACCGCTTATCTTTTTTCGAGATGTCTGTCAGTGGCGTCCCGAGCTCCTAAAAAATTGCTTGGAAACGGGGAAAAAAATGGAATTTGGAGAAAAAAGGGGTGCAACACGAGGACTTCCCGGTGGTCACCCGTTCCTATACTACTCTTGCCCGAGCACGTTATGCTGCGGAGTTACGATGGGATCGGTGCATTAGTCTTTGGTATGATCGCATCCATTACCTCCTTTGCTCCAATTTGTTTATATGGTCTTACCCATCCTTCCAGTTCTTCACACCTTACCCCGCTCCCCCCGATTCTTTGAACGCTCTAACTTCGCGCTCGTACCTCCGTTTTCGGTGATATTTTTTCAAACCGGTTTATCTTTTCGAGATGTACGTCGTGGCGTCTGCGCTCCTCAAAAATTGGTTGGAAATGGGGAAAAAATGGTTATTGGCGAAAAAATGGGTGCAACACGAGGACTTCCCGGGAGGTCACCCGTCCTAGTACTACTCTCGCAGCACGTTAAGCTGCGAGTTCTTATGGGATACGGTGCATTATTCTTTGGTATGATCGCATCCATTAACTCCTTTGCTCCAATTTGTTTATATGGTCTTACCCATCCTTCCGTTCTTCACACCTAAACCCCACTTGATTCTTTGAACGCTCGTAACCGCGCTCGGACTTAGTTTTCGGTGATCTTTTTTTCAAACCGCTTATCTTTTCGAGATGTACGCCGTGGCTTCCCACGCTCCTAAAAAATTGGCATCAAACGGGAAAAAAAAAATTATTTTGGCGAAAAAAAGGGGTGCAACACGAGGACTTCCCGGAGGTCACCCGTCCTAGTACTTCTCTGCCCAAGCACGCTTAAGCTGCGGGTTACGATGGGATCAGGTGCATTAGTCTTTGGTATGATCGCATCCATTAACTCCTGCTCTGGTTTTACGTATATGGACTTACCCATCCCTTCGTTTCGTCACACCTTACCCCCCCTTTGATTCTTTGAACGCTCATAACTTCACGCTCGGATTTCCGATTTCGGTGATCGTTTTATTCAATCGCTTATCTTTTTTTGAGATCTCGCCGTGGCATCCGCGCTCCTCAAAAATTGGTGGAAACGGGAAACAAGGCTGGATTTTGGCGAAAAAGGGGTGCTAACACAGGACTTCCCCGGGGAATCACCCATCCTAGTACTACTCTCGCCAAGCACGCTTAAGCTGTGAGTTCTTATGGGATCCGGTGCATTAGTCTTTGGTATGATCGCATCCATTAACTCAGTTGCTCCAATTTGTTTATATGGTCTTACCCATGCTTAGGTTTATCTTCACCTTACCCCCGATTCTTTGAACGCTCATAATTTCGCTCGGACAGTAGTTTTCAGTGATCTTTTTTTCAACCGCTTATCTTTTTCGAGATGTATGTTGTGGCGTCCCGCGCTCCTCAAAAATTGCCTGGAAACGGGGAAAAAAATGGATTTTGGCGAAAAAAGGGGTGCGGCCACGAGGGACTTCCCGGGTGGTCACCCGTCCCTAGTACTACTCTCGCCCGAAGCACGTTAAACGGCGGAGTTACGATGGGATCCGGTGCATTAGTCTTGGTATGATCGCATCCATCGTCAAGTCTTGCTCCAATTTGTTTATATGGTCTTACCCGTCCTTAGGTTCTTCACACCTTACCCCCCTGATTCTTTGAACGCTCATAACTTTGCGCTCGGACCTCCGTTTCCAATGATCTTTTTTTCAAACGGCTTATCTTTTTTTGAGATGTACGCCGTGGCGTCCAGCTTCTCAAAAATTGCTGGAAACGGGAAAAAAATGGATTTTGGCGAGAAAAGGGGGTGCGGCACGAGGACTTCCCGGGAGGTCACCCATCCCTAGTACTACTCTCGCCCAAGCATGTTAAGCTACGGAATTCCATGGGATCCGGTGCATTAGTCTTTGGTATGATCGCATCCATTAACTCTTTGCTCCAATTTGTTTATATGGTCTTACCCATCCTTCCGGTTCTTCAAACCTTACCCCACTCCCCCCGATTCTTTGAACGCTCATAATTTGCGCTCGGACCTCCGTTTTCGGTGATCATTTTTTTTCAAATCGCTTATCTTTTCGAGATGTACTTCCGTGGCGTCACGCGCTCCTCTAAAATTGGTTGGAAACGGGGAAAAAAATGGATTTTGGCGAAAAAAGAGGTGCAACACGAGCACTTCCCGGGAGGTCACCCGTCCCCAGTACTACTCTCGCCCGAGCACGCTTAAATACGGAGTTACGACGGGATCCGGTGCATTAGTCTTTGGTATGATCGCATCCATTAACTCAGTTGCTCCGATTTACGTATATGGTCTTACCCGTCCTTAGTTTCGTCACACCTTACCCCACTCCCCCACTGATTCTTTGAACGCTCATAACTTCGCGCTCGGATTTCCGTTTTCGGTGATCGTTTTTCAATCGCTTATCTTTTCGAGATCTACGCCTTGACATCCAGCGCTCCTCAAAAATTGGCTGGAAACGGGGAAACATGGCTGGATTTGGGCGAAAAAAGGGGGTGCGACACGAGAACATCCCAAGAATCACCCATACTAGTGCTACTCTCGCCAAAGCTCGCTTAAGCTGCGGAGTTTCATATGGGATCCGGTGCATTAGTCTTTGGTATGATCGCATCCATTAACTCATTTGCTCCAATTTGTTTATATGCTCTTACCCATCCATCAGGTTCTTCACACCTTACCCCCACGATTCTTTGAACGCTCATAACCCGCGCTCGGACCTCAGTTTTTCGGTGATCTTTTTTTTCAAACCGCTTATCTTTTTTGAGATGTACGCCGTGGCTTCCGCGCTCCTAAAAAATTGGCATGAAACGGAAAAAAAAAATTATTTTGGCGAAAAAAAGGGGTGCGAACACGAGGACTTCCCGGGAGGTCACCCATCTCAGTACTACTCTCGTCCGAGCACACTAAGCTGCGGAGTTCGATGGGATCCGGTGCATTAGTCTTTGGTATGATCGCATCCATTAACTCAACGCTCCGGTTTTACGTATATGGACTTACCCATCCTTCCGTTTCGTCGCACCTTACCCCCCCCTTTGATTCTTTGAACGCTCCTAACTTCACGCTCGGATTTCCGATTTCGGTGATCGTTTTATTCAATCGCTTATCTTTTCGAGATCTACGTCGTGGCATCCGATCCTCGAAAAATTGGTGGAAGGCTGGGAAACAAAGCTGGATTTTGGCGAAAAGGGGTGCATCTAAGGACTTCCCGGGAATCACCCATACTAGTACTACTCTCGCCCAAGCACGCTTAAGCTGCGGAGTTCTTATGGGATCCAGGTGCATTAGTCTTTGGTATGATCGCATCCATTAACTCATTGCTCCAATTTGTTTATATGGTCTTACCCATCCCTCCAGGTTCTTCACCTTACCCCACAACCCTTTGATTCTTTGAACGTAGTCTCCTGATTTCGCTCGGACCAGTCGTTTTCGGTGATAGTTTTTTTAAACCGCTTATCTTTTCGAGATCTACGCCATGACATCCCGCTCGTCCTAAATTGGCCGGAAACGGGGTAAAAGCGGATTTTGGCCGAAAAAAGGGGGTGCATCACGGGGACTTCCCGGGGAGGTCACCCGTCCTAGTACAGACTCTCGCCCGAGCACGTTAGGCTGCGGAGTTCGTGGGATCCAGGTGCATTAGTCTTTGGTATGATCGCATCCATCAAGTCCATTGCTCCAATTTGTTTATATGGTCTTACCCATCCTTAGGTTCTTCACACCTTAGCCCCCACGATTCTTTAAACGCTCGTAACTTGCGCTTGGACCTCCGTTTCCAGTGATCTCTTTTTTGAACCGCTTATCTTTTTTTCGAGATGTACGCCGTGGCGTCCGCGCTCCTCGAAAATTACTGGAAACGGGAAACAAATGGTTTTTGGCGAGAGAAAGGGATGCGACACGAGGACTTCCCGGGAGGTCACCCGTCCCTAGTACTACTCTCGCCCGAAGCACGTTAAGCTGCGGAGTTCGATGGGATCAGGTGCATTAGTCTTTGGTATAATCGCATCCATTAACTCCCTGCTCCAATTTATTTATATGGTCTTACCCATCCTTCCAATACTTCACACCTTACCACGACTCCCCCGATTCTTTAAACGCTCATAACTTCGCTCGTACCTCCGTTTTCGGTGATATTTTTTTCAAACCGACTTATCTTTTCGAGATGTACGTTGTGGCGTCCCGCGCTCCTCAAAATTGGTGGAAACGGGAAAAAATTGATTTTGGCGAAACAGGGTGCAATACGAGGGACTTCCCGGAGGTCACCCATCCTAGTACCAATCTCGCCCAAGAACGCTTAACTGCGGAGATATGATGGGATCCGGTGCATTAGTGCTGGTATGATCCCATCCATTAACTCGCTGCTCCAATTTGTGTATATGGTCTTACCCGATCTTCTAGTTCTTCACACCTTACCCATCCCCCGATTCTTTGAACGCTCGTGATTTCGCGGTCGGACCTCCGTTTTAAGTGATCTTTTTTTCAAACCGCTTATCTTTTTGAGATCTATGCCGTGGCATCCCGCGCTTCTCAAAAATTGGGTGAACGCGGGGAAAAAAACTGGATTTTGGCCGAAAAAAGGGTCTGCGGCACGAGGACTTCCCAGAGGTCACCCATCCTAGTACAAGCTCTCGCCCATGCACGCTTAAGCTGGAGTTACGATGGAATCAGGTGCATTAGTCCTTTGGTATGATCGCATCCATTAACTTCATTTGCTCCAATTTGTTTATATGGTCTTACCCGTCCTTTCAGTTCTTCAAACCTTACCCTGACTCCCCACGATTCTTTGAACGCTCATAACCCCGCTCGGACCTCCGTTTTCGGTTATCATTTTTCTCGAACCGCTTATCTTTTCGAGATGTACACCGTGGCGTCCCGCGCTCCTCTAAAATTGGTGGAAAGCGGGGAAAAAATGGATTTTGGGCGAAAAAAGGGGTGCGGCACGAGCACTTCCCGGGAGGTCACCCATCCTAGTACTACTCTCGCCCAAGCACTCTTAAATGCGGAGTTCTGACGGGATCCGGTGCATTATTGTTGGTATGATCGCATCCATTAACTCACTTTGCTCCGATTTACGTATATGGTCTTACCCGTCCTTCCGTTTCGTCACGAGATGAGCCACTCCCCCGATTCTTTGAACGCTCGTAACCCGCGCTCGGATTTCCGTTTTCGGTGATCGTTTTTTCAATCGCTTATCTTTTCGAGATCTACGCCGTGGCATCCCAGTAGCTCCTCGGAAATTGGCTGGAAACGGGGAAACAAAGCTGGATTTTGGCGAAAAAGGGGTGCGACACGAGGACTTCCCAAGAATCACCCATACTAGTACTACTCTCGCCAAAGCACTCTTAAGCTGCGGAGTTCATATGGGATACGGTGCATTAGTCTTTGGTATGATCGCATCCATTAACTCTTTGCTCCAATTTGTTTATATGGTCTTACCCATCCTTGGGTTCTTCACACCTTACGCCCCACGATTCTTTGAACGCTCATAACTTCGCGCTCGGACCTCCCGTTTTTCGGTGATCTTTTTTTTCAAACCGCTTATCTTTTTCGAGATGTACGCCATGGCTTCCGCGCTCCAAAAAAATTGGCATGAAACGGGGAAAAAAAATTATTTTGGCGAAAAAAGGGGTGCAACACGAGGACTTCCCGGAGGTCACCCATCCCTAGTACTACTC
Source organism: Beta corolliflora (assembly GCA_947648045.1). NCBI lineage: Eukaryota > Viridiplantae > Streptophyta > Magnoliopsida > Caryophyllales > Amaranthaceae > Beta > Beta corolliflora. The sequence continues at coordinate 183,289 of CANSZD010003180.1, forward strand.
TCGCCCCAAGCACGTTAAAATGCGGAGTTCGATGGGATCCGGTGCATTATTGTTGGTATGATCGCATCCATTAACTCAGCTGCTCCAATTTTTTATATGGTCTTACCCGTCCTTCCAGTTCTTCAAACCTTACCCCACTCCCCCTGATTCTTTGAACGCTCGTAACTTCGCGCTCGGACCTCCCGTTTTCGGTGATCATTTTTTTCAAACCGCTTATCTTTTTTTCGAGATGTACGCCGTGGCATCAAGCGCTCCTCAAAAATTGGGTGGAAACGGGGAAACAAAGCTTGGATTTTGGCGAAAAAAGGGGTCGTGACACGAGGACTTCCCAAGAATCACCCGTCTTAGTGCTACTCTCGCCAAAGCACGCTTAAGCTGCTGAGTTCATATGGGATCCGATGCATTAGTCTTTGGTATGATCGCATCCATTAACTCACTTGCTCCGATTTGTTTATATGGTCTTACCCATCCTTGGGTTCTTCGCACCTTACCCCCATGATTCTTTGAACGCTCGTAACTTCGCTCGGACCTCCGTTTTCGGTGATCTTATTTTCGAACCGCTTATCTTTTCGAGATGTGCGCCATGGCTTCCGCGCTCCTAAAAAATTGGCATGAAACGGGAGAAAAAAAATTATTTTGGCTAAAAAAGGGGTGCGGCCACGAGGACTTCCCGGGAGGTCACCCGTCCCCAGCACTACTCTCGCCCAAGCACGCTAAGCTGCGGAGTTACGATGGGATCCCGGTGCATTAGTCTTTGGTATGATCGCGTCCATTAACTCGTTTGCTCCGGTTTTACGTATATGGACTTACCCGTCCTTCAGTTTCGTCACACCTTACCCCCCCTTGATTCTTTGAACTCTCATAACTTCACGCTCCGATTTCGATTTCGGTGATCGTTTTATTCAATCGCTTATCTTTTTGAGATCTACGCCGTGGCATCCGCGCTCCTCGAAAATTGAGTCGGAAACGGGAAACGAATGGATTTTGGCGAAAAAGGGTTCCGACCCGAGGACTTATCGGGAATCACCAATTCTGAGTACTACTCTCGCCCAAGCACGCTAAGCTGCGGGAGTTCTTATCGGATCCGGTGCATTAGTCTTTGGTATGATCGCGTCAGTTAACTCATTTGCTCCAATTTGTTTATATGGTCTTACCCGTCCCTCCGGTTCTTCACACCTTATTCCCCCCCCGATTCTTTGAACGCTCATAATTTCGCGATCGGACAGTCGTTTTTCGGTGATACTTTGTTTTAAACGCTTATCTTTTCGAGATTTACGCCATGACATCCGCGCTCGTCCTAAAATTGGCGAAAAAAGAAAAAGGGGGTGCATCACGAGGACTTCCCGGGAGGTCACCCGTCCTAGTACCAACTCTCGCCCGAAGCACGTTAGGCTGCGGAGTTACGATGGGATCGGTGCATTAGTCTTTGGTATGATCGCGTCCATCGAGTCCTTTGCTCCGATTTGTTTATATGGTCTTACCCGTCCTTCCGGTTCTTCACGCCTTACCCCACACCTGATTCTTTGAACGCTCTTAACTTTGCGCTCGGACCTCCGTTTCCGGTGATCTTTTTTCAAACCGCTTATCTTTTCGAGATGTACGCCGTGGCGTCCGCGCTCCTCGAAAATTGCCGGAAACGGGGAAAAAAATGGATTTTGGCGAGAAAAGGGGTGCGACACGAGGACTTCCAGGAGGTCATCCATCCACAAGTACTACTCTCGCCCGAAGCACGTTAAGCTGCGGAGTTACGATGGGATCCAGGTGCATTAGTGCTTTGGTATAATCGCATCCATTAACTCCTTTGCTCCAATTTTGTTTATATGGTCTTACCCATCCTTCGATTCTTGAGCCTTACTTGGCTCCCCACGATTCTTTGAACGCTTTCATAACCCGCTCGGACCTCCGTTTTCGGTGATCATTTTTTTCAAACGAGCTTATCTTTTTCGAGATGTCTGTCGTGGCGTCCCACGCTCCTCTAAAATTGGCTGGAAACGGGGAAAAAAATGGATTTTGGCGAAAAAGGGGGTGCGGCCACGAGCACTTCCCGGAGGTCACCCGTCCTAGTACTCTTTCGCCCAAGCACGCTTAAATGCGGAGTTCGATGGGATCCGGTGCATTAGTGTTGGTATGATCGCATCCATTAACTCTTCTGCTCAGATTTACGTATATGGTCTTACCCATCCTTAGTTTCGTCACACCAAAGCCCACTCCCCCGATTCTTTGAACGCTCATAACTTCGCGCTCGGATTTCCGTTTTTCGGTGATCGTTTTTTTCAATCGCTTATCTTTTCGAGATCTCCGCCGTGGCATCCGCGCTCCTCGAAAATTGGCTGGAAACGGGGGAAACAAAGCTGGATTTTTGCGAAAAAGGGGTCCGACACGAGGACTTCCCGAGAATCACCCATACTATTACTACTCTCGCCAAAGCACTCTTAAGCTGCGGAGTTCATATGGGATCCGGTGCATTAGTCTTTGGTATGATCGCATCCATTAACTCTTTGCTCCGATTTGTTTATATGGTCTTACCCATCCTTAGGTTCTTCACACCATACCCCCCCCGATTCTTTGAACGCTCATAATTTCGCTCGGACGGCCGATTTCGGTGATAGTTTTTTTCAAACCACTTATCTTTTCGAGATCTACGCCATGACATCCGCGCCGTCCCCTAAATTGGCGGGGAAACGGGGAAAAAAATTGGATTTTGGCGAAAAATGGGGTGCATCACGAGGACTTCCCGGAGGTCACCCGTCCTAGTACAACTCTCGCCCAAGCACGTTAAAGCTGCGGAGTTCGATGGGATCCAGGTGCATTAGTCTTTGGTATGATCGCATCCATCAAGTCAGTTGCTCCAATTTGTTTATATGGTCTTACCCATCCTTAGGTTCTTCACACCAATACCCCCACGATTCTTTGAAAGCTCGTAACTGCGCTCGGACCTCAGTTTCCGGTGATCTTTTTTTCAAACCGCTTATCTTTTCGAGATGTACGCCGTGGCGTCCGCGCTCCTCAAAAATTGCACGGAAACGGGAAAAAATGGATTTTGGCGAGAAAGGGGTGCGACACGAGGACTTCCAAGAGGTCACCCGTCCCCAGTACTACTCTCGGCCAAGCACGTTAAAGCTGCGGAGTTCGATGGGATCAGGTGCATTAGTCTTTGGTATGATCGCATCCATTAACTCTTGCTCCAATTTGTTTATATGGTCTTACCCGTCCTTCCAGGTTCTTCACACCTTACCCCTGCTCCCAGTTCTTTGAACGCTCATAACTTCATTCGTACCTCCGTTTTCATTGATATTTTTTTCAAACGACTTATCTTTTCGAGATGTACGTACGTGGCGTCCCGCGCTCCTCAAAAATTGGTTGGAAAGCGGAAAAAAATTGATTTTGCCGAAAAAGGGGTCTTTGTCTGAGGACTTCCCGGGAGGTCATAGATCCTAGTACTAATCTCGCCCAAGAACGCTTAAGCTGCGGAGATATGATGGGATCGGTGCATTAGTCTTTGGTATGATGGCATCCATTAACTCATTGCTCCAATTTGTTTATATGGTCTTACCCAATCTTTAGTTCTTCACACCTTATCCCCCCCTAATTCTTTGAAGGCTCCACTAACCCCGAGGTCGGACCTCCGTTTTCGGTGATCTTTTTTTCAAACCGCTTATCTTTTCGAGATCTATGTCGTGGCATCCCGCGCTACTCAAAAATTGGTAACGAGGGAAAAAAACTGGATTTTAGCGAAAAAAGGGGTGTAACACGAGGACTTCCCGAGGGTCACCCGTCCTAGTACTACTCTCGCCCAAGCACGCTTAAGCTGCGGAGTTCGATGGAATCAGGTGCATTAGTCTTTGGTATGATCAGCATCCATTAACTCAGTTGTTCCAATTTGCTTATATGGTCTTACCCGTCCCTTCTAGTTCTTCAAACCTTACCCCACTCCCCACGATTCTTTGAACGCTCATAACCCGCGCTCGGATTTCCGTTTCGGTGATCGTTTTTTTCAATCGCTTATCTTTTCGAGATCTACGCCGTGGCATCCCACAGCTTCTCAAAAATTGGTGGAAACGAGGAAACAAGCTGGATTTTGGCGAAAAAAGGGTGCACAGACACGAGGACTTCCCAGAGGTCACCCGTCCCTGAGTACAACTCTCGCCCAAGCACGCTTAGCTGCGGAGTTCGGATGGAATCAGGTGCATTAGTCTTTGGTATGATCGCATCCATTAACTCCATTGCTCCAATTTGTTTATATGGTCTTACCCGTCCTTCCAGTTCTTGGAACCTTACCCCAGGCCCCACGATTCTTTGAACGCTCCCGTAACCCGCTCGGACCTCCGTTTTAAGTGATCATTTTTTCAAACCGCTTATCTTTTCGAGATGTACGCTGTGGCGTCACGCTCCTCTAAAATTGGTGGAAACCGGGAAAAAAATGGATTTTTGGCGAAAAAGGGTGTGCGCACGAGCACTTCCCGGGAGGGTCACCCATTACAGTACTACTCTAGCCCTGAAGACCGCTTAAATGCGGAGTTACGCCGGGATCGGTGCATTAGTGTTGGTATGATCGCATCCATTAACTCAGCTCCGATTTATGTATATGGTCTTACCCATCCTTCCGTTTCGTCACACCTTACCCCCGGCTCCCCACAGTTCTTTGAACGTTCGTAACCCGCGCTCGGATTTCCGTTTTCGGTGATCTGTTTTCAATCGCTTATCTTTTTTTTTTCGAGATCTCCGTGTGGCATCCGCGCTCCTCAAAAATTAGGTGAAACGGAAACAAAGCTGGTTTTTGGCGAAAAAGGGGTGTAACACGAGGACTTCCCAAGAATCACCCATACTAGTACTACTCTCGCCGAAAGCACTCTTAAGCTATGGAGTTCATATGGGATCCGGTGCATTAGTCTTTGGTATGATCGCATCCATTAACTCCTTGCTCCAATTTGTTTATATGGTCTTACCCATCTTCCAGGTTCTTCACCTTACCCCACGGATTCTTTGAACGCTCGCAACTTCGCGCTCGGACCTCAGTTTTTCGTGATCTTTTTTTTTAAACCGCTTATCTTTTCGAGATGTACGCAATGGCTTCGCGCTCCTAAAAAATTGGCATGAAACGAGAAAAAAAATTATTTTGGCGAAAAAAGGGGTGCAACACGAGGACTTCCCAGGAGGTCACCCGTCCACAATCCTACTCTCGCCCAGCACGCTAAGCTGCGGAGTTCGAGTGGGATCCGGTGCATTAATCTTTAGTATAATCGCATCCATTAACTCAGCACTACTCCAGGTTTTATATATGGACTTACCCATCCTTAGTTTCGTCACACCTTACCCCCTTTTTGATTCTTTGAACGGCTCGTAACTTCACGCTCGGATTTCGATTTCCGTGATCGTTTTATTCAATCGCTTATCTTTTCGAGATCTCTGCCGTGGCATCCGCCCTCCTCAAAAATTTCTTGGAAACGGGAAAGCGAGCGGATTTTGGCGAAAAAGGGTCTGACCTCTGAGGACTTCCGGGAATCACCCATACTAGTACTACTCTCGCGAAAGCACGCTTAAGCTGCGGAGTTCTTATGGGATCCGGTGCATTAATCTTTGGTATGATCGCATCCATTAAAGCACTGCTCCAATTTGTTTATATGGTCTTACCCATCCTTCCGGTTCTTCACACCATACTTCCTCTGATTCTTTGAACGCTCATAATTTCGCGCTCGGACAGCCGTTTTCGGTGATAGTTTTTTCAAACCTTATCTTTTCGAGATCTAAGCCATGACATCCGCTCGTACTAAATTGGCGGGGAAACGGGGTAAAAACTTGATTTTGGCGAAAAATGGGGTGCATCGCGAGGACTTCAAGCCAGGGAGTCACCCATCCTAGTGCAAGCTATCGCCCCGAAGCACGTTAAGCTGCGGAGTTACGGTGGGATCCAGGTGCATTAGTCTTCAGTATGATCGCATCCATCAAGTCTTTGCTCCAATTTGTTTATATGGTCTTAGCCATCCTTCCGAGTTCTTCCCTTACCCCCCGGTTCTTTGAACGCTCAAAACTTTGTGCTCGGACCTCCGTTTCGGTGATCTTTTTTTTCGAACCGCTTATCTTTTTTGAGATGTACGCCGTTGCGTCCCGCTCCTCAAAATTGCACGGAAAGCGGGGAAAAAATGGATTTTGGCGAGAAAGGGGGTGCAACACGAGGACTTCCCCAAGAGGTCACCCATCCTAGTACTACTCTCGGTCAGGCACGTTAAAGCTGCGGAGTTACGTGGGATCCGGTGCATTAGTCTTGGTATGATCGCATCCATTAACTCCTTTGCTCCAATTTGTTTATATGGTCTTACCCATCCTTCCCAGTTCTTCACACCTTACCCCACTCCCCCGATTCTTTGAACGCTCATAACTTCACGCTCGTACCTTCGTTTTCGGTGATATTTTTTTGGTTTTTCCGTAGTACTTTTTCCTGTTTACGAAATTCTAGAGTTGTATCCGACGTTTTTGAAATTTCCACATTGTATCCTAAGATTTATTTACATTACACAAAAATACCCTTAACTACTAGATATCAAATAGTAGATTTTGGGACTTTCTTACCACTGTAGGCAGTAGAGTAGGATTTTTAGCCTTGTTAGTTGGTAGGGTTTGGGATATGATTTGATAAATTGAAGACTAAGTAAGGTTTGGGTAGGATTTTCTATTAGTAAGGGTATTTTGTGTGACGTTTAGAAATTTATGGGTACAATATGGAGAGTTCAAAAGGTTGGGTACGACGTAAAATTTCGAAAAACACGGGGGCTACGTAGAAAAACACCCTATTTTTTCAAAGACTTATCTTTTCTAGATGTACGTCGTGGCGTCCGCGCTCCTCAAAAATTGGTTGAAAGCGGGGAAAAAAATTGATTTTGGCGAAAAAGGGGGTGCAATACGAGGGATTTCCCGAGGAGGTCACCGATCCTGAGTACTAATCTCGCCCAAGAACGCTTAAGCTGCGGAGATATGATGGGATCAGGTGCATTAGTCTTTGGTATGATGGCATCCATTAACTCAACGTTGCTCCAATTTGTTTATATGGTCTTACCCAATCTTCTAGTTCTTCACACCTTACCCCCTCCCCCTTAGTTCTTTGAACGCTCATAACTCCGCGGTCGGACCTCCGTTTTCGGTGATCTTTTTTTTTTCAAACCGCTTATCTTTTCGAGATCTATGCAGTGGCATCCGCGCTTCTCAAAAATTGGCTAGCAACGGGAAAAAAACTGGATTTTGGCCAAAAAAGGGTGCAACACGAGGACTTCCCAAGAGGTCACCCATCCTAGTACTACTCTCGCCCAAGCACGCTTAAGCTGCGGAGTTCGATGGAATCAGGTGCATTAGTCTTTGGTATGATCGCATCCAATAACTTATTTTGTTCCAATTTGTTTATATGGTCTTACCCATCCTTCCGAGTTCTTGAAACCTTACTGGCTCCCCTGATTCTTTGAACGCTCATAACTTTGCGCTCGGATTTCGGTTTTGATGATCGTTTTTTAATCGCTTATCTTTTTTGAGATCTGGCAGTGGCATCCCGCCCTCCTCAAAAATTGGTGGAAACGGGAAATAAATTGGATTTTGGCGAAAAAGGGGTGCAACACGAGGGGACTTCCCAAGAATCACCCATCTTAGTACTACTCTCGCCCAAGCACTCTTAAGCTGCGGAGTTCATATGGGATCCGGTGCATTAGTCTTTGGTATGATCGCATCCATTAACTTTTTGCTCAATTTATTTATATGATCTTACCCATCCTTCCGAGTTCTTCAAACCTTACCCACCTCCCCACTGATTCTTTGAACGCTCGTAACTTCACGCTCGGACCTCCGTTTCGGTGATCATTTTTTTCAAACCGCTTATCTTTTCGAGATGTCCGCCGTGGCATCCGCGCTCCTCTAAAATTGGGTGGAAACGGGAAAAAAATGGATTTTGAAACCGAAAAAAGGGGTGCAACCACGAGCACTTCCCCGGGAGGTCACCCGTCCCTAGTACTACTCTCGCCCAAAGCACGCTTAAATGCGGAGTTACGCGGGATCCGGTGCATTAGTGTTGGTATGATCGCATCCATTAACTCCTTTGGTCGATTTCGTTTATGTGGTCTTACCCGTCCTTCCGTTTCGTCACACCTTGCCCCCACTTGATTCTTTGAACGCTCGTAACCCGGCTCAGTTTCCGTTTCGGTGATCGTTTTTCAATCGCTTATCTTTTCGAGATCTGCGTCGTGGCATCCAGCGCTCCTCAAAAATTGGTTTGGAAAGCGGGGGAAACAAAGCTGGATTTTTGGCGAGAAAAAGGGGTGCGACACGAGGACTTCCTAAGAATCACCCGTACTAGTACTACTCTCGCCCAAAGCACTCTTAAGCTGCACGGAGTTCGTGTGGGATCCGGTGCATTAGTCTTGGTATGATCGCATCCATTAACTCACTTACTTCAATTTGTTTATGGTCTTACCCATCCTTAGGTTCTTCACACCTTACCCCCTTGATTCTTTGAACGCTCATAACCCGCTCGGACCTCCGTTTTCGGTGATCTTTTTTTCGAAGTTGCTTATCTTTTCGAGATGTACGCCATGGCTTCCGCGCTCCTAAAAAATTGGCATGAAACGGGGAAAAAAATTATTTTGTTTTGAAAAAGGGAAGCAAACACGAGGACTTCCCGGGAGGTCACCCATCCTAATAGTACCTCTCGCCCGAAGCACGCTAAGCTGCGGAGTTACGTGGGATCCGGTGCATTAGTCTTTGGTATGATCGCATCCATTAACTCCTTTTGCTCAGGTTTTTTATATGGACTTACCCGTCCTTCGTTTCGTCACACCTTACCCCCTTTGATTCTTTGAACGCTCATAACTTCCACGCTCGGATTTCCAGTTTCGGTGATCGTTTTATTCAATCGCTTATCTTTTTCGAGATCTCCGTTGTGGCATCCATGCTCCTCGAAAATTGGGTGGAAACGGGGAAACAAAGTGGATTTTGGCGAAAAAAGGGGTGCAGCACAAGGACTTCCCAGGAATCACCCATACTAGTACTACTCTCCCCCAAGCGCGCTTAAGCTGCGGAGTTCTTATGGGATCAGGTGCATTAGTCTTTGGTATGATCGCATCCATTAACTCACTTTTCCAATTTGTTTATATGGTCTTACCCATCCTTCCCGGAGTTCTTCACACCTTACCCCCCTGATTCTTTGAACGCTCGTAATTTCGCTCGGACCGGTAGTTTTCGGTGATAGTTTTCAAAGCGGCTTATCTTTTCGAGATCTACGCCATGACATCCGAGCTCGTCCTAAATTGGAAGGAAACGGGGTAAAAGCTGGATTTTGGCGAAAAATGGGGTGCATCACGAGGACTTCCCGGGAGGTCACCCATCCTAGGTACAACTCTCGCCCAAGCACGTTAAAGCTACGGAGTTCGATGGGATCCGGTGCATTAGTCTTTGGTATGATCGCATCCATTGAGTCACTTGCTCCAATTTGTTTATATGGTCTTACCCATCCTTCGGTTCTTCACACCTTACCCCCACGATTCTTTGAACGCTCATAACTTTCCGCTCGGACTTCCGTTTTAGGTGATCTTTTTTGGCAAACCGCTTATCTTTTTTTCGAGATGTACGCAGTGGCGTCCGCGCTCCTTAAAAATTGCACGGAAACGGGAAAAAATAGTTTTGGCGGAGAAAAGGGGTGCGACACGAGGACTTCCCGAGGGTCACCCGTCCTAGTACTACTCTCGGCCGAGCACGTTAAGCTGCGGAGTTCGATGGGATCAGGTGCATTAGTCTTGGTATGATCGCATCCATTAACTCTTGCTCCAATTTGTTTATATGGTCTTACCCATCCTTCAGTTCTTCACACCTTACCGCACTCCCCTTTGATTCTTTGAACGCTCATAACCCGCGCTCGTACCTCCGTTTTTCGGTGATATTTTTTTTTTCAAACGGCTTATCTTTTCGAGATGTACGTCGTGGCGTCCAGCGCTCCCTCGGAAATTGGTGGAAACGGGAAGAAATTGATTTTGGCGAAAAAAGGGGTGCAACACGTGGACTTCAAGTACCTAATCTCGCCCAAGAACGCTTAGCTGCGGAGATATGATGGGATCCGGTGCATTAGTGCGGGGTATGATGGCATCCATTAACTCATTTGCTCCCAATTTGTTTATATGGTCTTACCCGATCTTCTAGTTCTTCACACCTTACCCCCTCCCCCTTTGATTCTTTGAACGTCTCATAACCCGGCGGTCGGACCTCCGTTTTCGGTGATCTTTTTTTCAATAGCTTATCTCTTGGAGATCTGTGCAGTGGCATCCGCGCTTCTCAAAGATTGGCGCTGGCAACAAGGGAAAAAAACTGGATTTTGGTGAAAAAGGGTCTGACACGAGGGCTTCCCAAGAGGTCACCCGTCCCTAGTACTACTCTCGCCCGAAACACGCTTAAGCTGCGAGTTCGATGGAATCAGGTGCATTAGTGCTGGTATGATCGCATCCATTAACTCATTTGTTCCAATTTGTTTATATGGTCTTACCCATCCTTCGAGTTCTTCAAACCTTACCCCCCCACGATTCTTTGAACGCTCATAACCGCGCTCGGACCTCCGTTTCGGTGATCATTTTTTTCAAACCGCTTATCTTTTCGTTGATGTACGTCGTGGCGTCACGCTCCTCTTAAATTAGGTGGAAACGGGAAAAAAAAATGGATTTTGGCGAAAAAAGGGTCTGCGGCATCACGAGCACTTCCGGAGGTCCCCCATCCCTAGTTTTCTCTCGCCCGAGCACGCTTAAATGCGGAGTTACGACGGTATCCGGTGCATTAGTGTTGGTATGATCGCATCCATTAACTCCTTTGCTCATTTACGTATATGGTCTTACCCATCCTTCCGTTTCGTCACACCTTACCAGGACTCCCCTGATTCTTTGAATGCTCATAACTTCGCGCTCAGTTTCCGTTTCGTTGATCGTTTTTCAATCGCTTATCTTTTCGAGATCTACGCCGTGGCATCCGCGCTCCTCGAAAATTGGGTGGAAACGGGAAACAAGGCGTATTTTGGCGAAAAAAGGGGGGTGCGGCACGAGGACTTCCCAAGAATCACCCATACTAGTACTACTCTCGCCAAAGCACGCTTAAGCTGCGGAGTTCATATGGGATCGGTGCATTAGTCTTTGGTATCCTCGCGTCCGTTAACTCCGTTGCTCCGATTTGTTTATATGGTCTTACCCGTCCTTCCGGTTCTTCACACCCCACCCCGATTGTTTGAACGCTCATAACTTTGCGCTCGGACTTCGTTTTGATGATCTTTTTTTCAAACCGCTTATCTTTTCTAGATGTGCGCCCCCGTGGCGTCCGCGCTCCCTCAAAAATTGATTACAGGAAAGCTTGGAGAAAAAGGATTTTGGCGAAAAAAGGGGTGCGACACGAGGACTTCCCGGGAGGTGTATCACCCGTCCAGTACTACTCCAGCGACAAGCACGTTAAGCTACGGGTTCGTGGGATCAGGTGCATTGGTCTTGGTATGATCGCGTCCATTAACTTTCTTTGCTCCTATTTGTTTATATGGTCTTACCCATCCTTTCGGTTCTTCAGCCATGCCCCCCTCGATTCTTTAAAAGTTCCTTAACTTTGCGCTCGGACCTCCGTTCCAGTGATCTTTTTTTCAATCAGCTTATCTTTTCGAGATGTACGCCGTGGCCTCAGGCGCTCCTCAAAATTGCACCGGAAACTTGAGAAAAGAGGTTGCGGGTTGCAACACGAGGACTTCCCGGAGGTCACCCATCCTAGTACCACTCTCGCCTGAAGCACGCTTATAGGCTGCGGAGTTCGTGGGATCGGTGCATTAGTCTTTGGTATGATCGCATCCATTAACTCAGCTGCTCAATTTTGTGTTTATATGGTCTTACCCGCCCCTTCCGAGTTCTTCACACCTTACCTCGCTCCCCCTCGATTCTTTGAACGCTCATAACCCGCTCGTACCTCCGTTTTGGTGATATTTTTTTTCAAACCGCTAATCTTTTTCGAGAATACGTCGTGGCGTCCCACGCTCCTCCAAAATTGTTTGGGGAAACGGGATAAAATGGATATTGGCGAAAAAGGGGTGCGACACGTGGACTTCCCGGGAGGGTCGCCCATCCCCTAATCCTAATCTCGCCCAAGCCACACGCTTAAGCTGCGGAGATATGATGGGATCAGGTGCATTAGTCTTTGGTATGATCGCATCCATTAACTCGTTGCTCCAATTTGTTTATATGGTCTTACCCGATCTTCTGAGTCTTCACACCTTACCCGGGCTCCCCTCCCGATTCTTTGAACGCGCACCAACTGCGCTCGGACCTCCGTTTTCGGTTATCTTTTTTTTTTCAAACCGCTTATCTTTTCGAGATGTGCGCCGTGGCATCCAGCTCCTCAAAAATTGCCCGGACGGGGAAAAAAATGGATTTTAGCGAGAAAAAGGGTGCGACACGAGGACTTCCCGAGGAGGTCCCCCGTCTAGTCCTACTCTCGCCCCCGAGCACGTTAAGCTGCGGAGTTACAATGGGATCCCAGTATGCATTAGTCTTTGGTATGATCGCATCCATTAACTCGCTTGCTCCGATTTGTTTATATGGTCTTACCCATTCCCTTCCAGTTCTTGACACCTTACCCCTGTCCCCACGATTCTTTGAACGCTCGTAACCCCCGCTCTTACCTCTCGTTTTCGGTGATATTTAATTTTCGAACCCGCTTATCTTTTCGAGATGTACGTCGTGGCGTCCTCGCTCTCTCCAAGTGGAAATTGGTGGAAACGAAGGAAAAAATGGATTTAAAAGCGAAAAAGGGTGCGGCCACGAGGACTTCCCGAGGAGGTCGCCCGTCCTAGTACTAATCTCGTCCCAAGCACACTTAAGCTGCCCGGAGATATGATGGGATCCGGTGCATTAGTGTTGGTATGATCGCATCCATTAACTCCCTTGCTCCAATTTGTTTATATGGTCTTACCCAATCTTCCTAGTTCTTCACACCTTACCCTCAGCTTTTTTGTTCTTTGAGCCGCTCCTGCCTTGCGGTTGATCCTCCGTTTTCATTGATCTTTTTTTCCAAATCGCTTATCTTTTACCGAAGATCTATGCCGTGGCATCCCGCGCTTCACACGAATTAGAAGTGTAGCACGAGAATGAAACTTGATTTTGGCGAAAAAGGGTCTGTCACGAGGACTTCTAAGAGGTCACCCGTCCCTAGTACTACTCTCGCCCCATGGCTCACATAAGACGCGGAATTACGATGGAATCCGGTGCATTGTCTTTGAGCATGACCCCGCGTCCATTAACTCGCTGCTCCAATTTGTTTATACGGTCTTACCCGTCCTTCCCAGTTCTTGAAACCTTACCCCCGGCTCCCCACGATTCATTGAACGCTCATAACCCGGCGCTCGGACCTCCGTTTCGGTGATCATTTTTTTCAAACCCGCTTATCTTTTTTTTTCGAGATGTGCGCCGTGGCTACATCCAGGCGCTCCTCGAAAATTGACGGAAAATGGGAAAAAATGGATTTTTGGTGAAAAAAGGAGTCTGTGCAACACGAGCAACACCCGGAAGTCGCCCATCCCGAGTTCTACTCTCGCCCAAGCACGCTTAAGCTGCGGAGTTACGTGGGATCCGGTGCATTAGTGTTGGTACGATCGCATCCATTAACTCACTTTGCTCAGATTAACGTATATATGGTCTTGCCCGTCCTTCCGTTTCGTCACATTTTACCCCGCTCCCCCCTCGATTCTTTGGACGCTCATAACTTTGCCCTCGGATTTCCGTTTTCGGTGATCGTTTTTTCAATCTCTTATCTTTTAGAGATCTACGCCGTGGCATCGCGCTCCTCGAAAATTGGGTGGAAACGGGGAATCTAAGGCTAGATTTTGGTGAAAATAGGGGTCACGACCACGAGGACTTCCCAAAGGGAATCACCCATACTGAGTACTACTCTCGCCAAAGCACGCTTAAGCTGCGGAGTTCTTATGGGATCCGGTGCGTTAGTCTTTGGTATGATCGCGTCCATTGGCTCTTTGCTCCGATTTGTTTATATGGTCTTACCCATCCTTGGGTTCTTCGCACCTTACCCCCCCCAATTCTTTGAACGGCACTCATAACTGCTCGGACCTCGTTTCGGTGATCTTTTTCAAACCGCTAACCTTTTCGAGATGTCACAGCCCGTGACGTCCCTATAGCTCCTCAAAAATTGCCCAGAAATGGGAAAAAATGGATTTTGGCGAAAAAAGGGGTCTGAGTACGAGGACTTCCCAGGTGGTCACCCGTCCTAGTCGCCTCTCGCCCAAACACGTTAAAGTTGCGGAGTTACGATGGGATCGGTGCATTAGTCTTTGGTATGATCGCATCCAGTAACCTCTTTGCTCCAATTTGTTTATATGGTCTTACCCATCCTTCCAATTCTTCACCCCTTAAGCGGCTCCCCGATTCTTTGAACGCTCCCAACTTTCGCGCTCGTATCTCCGTTTTCAGTTGATATTTTTTCAAACCGGTTATCTTGCCGAGATGTACGTCATGGCGTCTGCGCTCCTCCAAAATTGGATGGAAACGGGGAAAAAAATGGATATTGGCGAAAAATGGGTGCACACGAGGACTTCCCCGGGAGGTCACCCATCCTAGTACTACTCTCGCCCAAGCACGCTTAACTGCGGAGATCTGATGGGATCCGGTGCATTAGTGCTGGTATGATCGCATCCATTAACTCACTGCTCCAATTTGTTTATATGAATTCTTACCCGTCTTCGAGTTCTTCACACCTTAACCCACCCCCACGATTCTTTGAAGCTGCTCGTAACCCGCGCTCGGACCTCCGTTTTGATCTTTTTTTCATACCGCTTATCTTTTCGAGATGTACGCCATGGCTTCCCGCGCTCCTAAAATTGGCATAAAATGGGAAAAAAATTTATTTTTAGCGAAAAAGGGGTCTGACACAGGGACTTCCCGAGGAGGTCACCAATTATAGTACTACTCTCGCCCCAGGCACGCTAAGGCTGCCCCGGAGTTCCGATGGGATCGGTGCATTAGTGCTGGTGTGATCGCATCCATTAACTCCTTTACTCGGTTCAAAGTATATGGTCTTACCCGTCCCTTCCGTTTCGTCACACCTTACCTGAAAGCTCCCCACGATTCTTTGAACGCTCATAACGTCGCTATGAATTCCGTTTTTTTTTAGTGATCGTTTTTTCCAATCGCTTATCTTTTCGAGATCTACGTCGTGGCATCCGCGCTCCTCAAAAATTAGGTGGAAACGGGGGAAATATGTGGCCCAGTTTTAGGCGAAAAAAAG
Source organism: Beta corolliflora (assembly GCA_947648045.1). Classification (NCBI taxonomy): domain Eukaryota; kingdom Viridiplantae; phylum Streptophyta; class Magnoliopsida; order Caryophyllales; family Amaranthaceae; genus Beta; species Beta corolliflora. Next base: position 198,565 of record CANSZD010003180.1, read on the forward strand.
GGGTGCTGACCACGGGGACTTCCCGAGGGAAGTGCCATTACTAGTACTACTCTGGCAAGCACGCTTAAGCTGCGGAGTTCTTATGGGATCCGGTGCATTTGTCTTGGTATGATCGCATCCATTAACTCAACTGCTCAATTTCTTTATATTGTCATAGCAATCCTTCGATTCTTCACACCTTACCCACGCTCCCCCGATTCTTTGAACGCTCACAACCGCTCGCTGTTTTTCCTTTTCGGTGATCGTTTTTCAAAGCTACACCTTATCTTCAGAGATACACCCCGTGGCATCCCGCGCTCCTCAAAATTGGCGGGGAAAGGGAAAAAAGCGGATTTTTGGCGAAAAAAGGGTGCAGCACGAGGACTTCCCGAGGAGTCAC